>JARJDR010000852.1:0-25178 GCA_030264135.1 Myllaena sp. GC000078
GGCTTTCTTTGTTTTGTTAACATTTTTCTACGCTTCGATGATTTCATTAATTTCGTATGTTACTGTGGCGACCTTGGAGGAACGTCCTCAAATCACATCAATTCCCTAGGTTGATGTAGGCGAATTAAATACATTTGTTGATCGAAAATGTTAATTACAGAGAATAACGATTAGGGCTATATTACACTGGTCAACCATGGTTGGACAACCACACTCCAAACACACCATAAGCTTATGGAGCATATCTCACCTGGTTTTACTTGATGGTACAACCCAGGCGAGACCAACAATGCACCAACAATGTGGTTAAAACTGGTTGTACAACCATGGTTGACCAGTGTAATATAGCCCTTACATAAAAATCGGTGTTCGGGAAGATATTATATTCATTACATGTTTTATTGAGTTACACAACTTTCATTTTCTGCTTCAGTTACTTCAAACTTATGTAGTGTTCATAATCGATTTATTCGTAGTAGTAGAAGTAGTAAAAGTTAAATAAAACACGCGTGTCACATTGCATAGTCGAATGGCACTGCTGCACAAATCGTAACTTACAACTCATTAACTCAAAATTGTTAGGTTGTGTCAAGGTTTATGATTAATACTTCTACTTTGGGCATAGATACGTACGTTTTCAAGCTGATACATATAATGAAGGTGTTATTAATTTACTCACATCGATTTCATACGTTCACTAGAGGTAAATGAACTTCAACAATTCGGTGGTTACGTAATTACTCTCAAACTTTTTCTTACTGCTTACAAGCGTATCGTGTTTAAACGTTCAATTTTATTTTGAATGTAGCTTTAAACTTTCCCGCGAAAAATACGCAGGTGAACATTAATATTTTTAAGCAACTTTAAATGAGCCATAACGAAAAACAACGTGAAAATAACAGGTGTATTTATAGAAGCGCTTCTTTTATTTATGTAACACGCCATTTTCCATTTTGGGGGCTTTTCAGCCAAAGCCAATATTTTCACATCGATCGATAACTAATTGGTTATTGCTTCCACTCAACCACATCAGTCAGTCTTGGGCGGTCTTTGGACACTCGTCTATTTTTGCAGCATTAGCGGGTGTTTTCTTGCACGGCAGTTCCCGTGGGCGAGCAATCACTTCTACTAACATATACCTACCACAGAATAACGCAGATCAGAAGCGACATGCTTGCTGGTAAAGTTCTCCATGTTTAGAAAGTGCTGTGCTTAAAAGAACCGCCCACGCGTTTCTCTCACCTAGGTAGATTAAATTTGATTTACTACGTGGAGATCCGAAACTTGCTGTATTTTAATCAACAATTTGCGTGATAACTTCATTAAATGATCCTTAGTGATTTAGTTATCATCGTGGGACAGATTTAACCATATAATGAAATAACATTGAAGGCGAGTTGCTACTATCAATCGTGAAACTATTTCAGTAATTTGGACATCAATGATTGACCCAGGCAGGGACTTATTACCACCAAGCATACCCAAAATGTGTGGAGTAACACTCACATGTGATATATTGCTTTCGTCTAACCACCCTCAATGGCTTTCGGCCTGCGGAGATGTAGCGGCCGATGGAAATTTCCCAAAGCCCCCCGCGGGTAATATATAGAAGTCTAAATCCACTCACGACCGCCATGTTTCAACGGCGACGTGTGCGCAATATACAATTCACACATGAATATATGACCATGCGATATCGTATTAGGATAGGTCCGAACGAAAGGATACCTTTGCACTTTGACATTTTCTCTCTCCATTGCTAAAAATAAATGTAGGCCATTTGTGTTTACAATATAACTTCTGCGCCACTCGTGGAATATTTTAATTAATTATATGTAATTACAGTCGCACATAGGCATAATTCATGAATATGTTGAAACGTAAATAATGAATCCATTTTATTACTTGCTTGTTTGTCCCGAATGTAATAATATGAGTTGGGAAACGTTGTGCAAAATGTACGCAAACATCAGAATATAGCAAGTATCCAAATTGTTTGAATTGCATCGTCGTGTGAGTTTTGTCAAATAATAATAGGCTTAAAAGTCACTTTTGAGGGAGACTCATGCACAAAAATTCATGTGTGCAAACGTACAATGTGGTTTGATAAGATAAGAGCACTTTTCAATAATCGTGTGACAATAAACGAGGCACCACGACGACAATTTCTAGCATTTCAAACGCCAGTTTCACCCGCGTTTCGAATACGTACCAGCGTGTGTGTGTGTTTGTCAATATTATGCGTTTGCAATAAATATTATTATCGTGTAATATATTTACATAACAATTGGGAGAGTACAAAATTCCGTGCTGATTTCATTCGGAAAAAGTTGATCGGATGGCGTTGATCCGCGTTTCGCGCTCGCCTGATCATCGAGGTGAGTTGAAATTAGAAAAGTTATGTAAATTTTTAAATTCTTCTTTCTGGAAACATACATTTCAGTGGAAAACTTGTTTCAATTTGAGCCAGCTCTGTGAAATACATATCCATACCAAGAAATAAGTTATGTATGCTGTTGGCACTTGTCAATTTCCAATCGAAAGTAATCACATTTACATTTCGCGCATGCATAAAATTGCAACGACCGCATGTGCATATTCCTTATATGCGTACACGGAATATATGCGCATTTGCATGCATACGAAAATAGACACATTGCATTACACATTTATTGCCAACAAGCAAAAAAGAAAAAAAAATAACTGTTTGCGATCAAGCACCTTGAACCAATTCGCATGTGGTGTTCTTTGGTACATATATTGTTTCAAATTTATAAAACGTATATCGTTTGATGTCGGTCTCTTGAGACGTCGCCGACGACAAGCACTGCGACTGCGTCTCTGTTGGTGATATCATTTTCTCGTGATTATTATTTTCCTCGGCAAAGTAATCAAAAGCGTTTATTGACGTAAGCGCTAGCATTAAACGGGAGGGCATGTATAATGTTTTAATTAAAATCTCCGTCATGCAATTATGCCAAAGATTGGGCGACTTTTGCGAAATGTATTATTTATTATACGAATGCAAGATTTAATTAGGGACGTTACAAACCTCAATGTTTTGTAAATAATCAGGTTTTGCGGTGGCATTTAAGTAATCAAATTTCTCGTGGTTTTTATCAATATAATTTCCGGACGAAACACAAAAAAATTGGGTCCTTGCATTCCTGTTGCTTTTACTGGAATAAAAAATTAATGGTTGCGTTTCAAATTAGTAGGACATGTTATTTATGCGTAATACATACTATGATTGATTAATCACGTTTTGTACTACTGTTGTGTTCCTTTTTCATTCTGTTGAAAACGCGTACGTAGGATAGAACGTAAATATTTTTTGCACATTGGGTATTATAACTACTACGTCGTGGCGCCGTAATGCTCTCCATTGTGAGACAAACAAATCCTATCCATAACGAGGCGCAACAGCGAATCTGCTGATCGTGTCATTATAATTGTTTTCGATTTGTCGTTTAAGTTTAAATTGCGGCGCGCGTATTGTGTCACACTGCTCGCGTTGCGGTACGGTTCGCACGACACTCTACGTGTGCAATTGTGTTCAAAACAAATGTTCTCTCAGTTTAATTCAACATTAGTTTAAATCTACTAGTACTTTATACAATATTAGAAACAAAATTGAATGCAATTACTAGTTTCGAGCTATAATCGATTCAAATTAGGAAAAATACTAATGGCGTAATAATTAAATTCATTAGGCAGCCTAATGTGGGACAATCATTATTTCCATTTGATTTGGATGTCGTGCCGCTGGATGATTATCGAAGCACTCTCATTTACACAATCGGCGTAACCACAAAGCGAAAAAGAAGTCGTGATGCAATCGTGATGCGCGGGAGAACCAGTTTCACTTAGTCGCAACAATTTGCCTCTATTTTTAGCTTGGACAAACTACATCTCCTCGTTTCGCGCCGTGTGTATTATCTTGTCACGTACAATGCGCCCACGTGGCGTGTGTTAACAATTCAGCTCGCGTCGCGTAGTGCACACGTGTAAGGGAAGACCTGCGGTTGAAAGAACACACGCCGTGCATCATGAACGGCATCAACAGTCTGCTGCACTTGCAGCTGCAGCGCGAATTCGGCTACGCGCCGCACAACATGCATCAGCATCATCTGCACCAGCAGCACCAACAAC
Source organism: Myllaena sp. GC000078 (assembly GCA_030264135.1). NCBI lineage: Eukaryota > Metazoa > Arthropoda > Insecta > Coleoptera > Staphylinidae > Myllaena > Myllaena sp. GC000078. Next base: position 4,153 of record JARJDR010000852.1, read on the forward strand.
AGTTCAACCATCATACCTTCAATCATCATAACTTTGCCAACCACCTGCAAATGCCACGCAGCAGCCATTTCCACCATCATCTGCATAATCATCATCCGCATCATTCGATCGCGAGTGGTGGGCATTATCATTCGGCGAACAGCAACAATAGTACGAGCAGTGCGGATAGTGCCGATTCGTCGTCGTCGCCCACGTCCGCTTCGTCGTCGCGCACACCCTCGGAGAGCATTGACATTCCGTTCGGCACGTCGCTGCGAACGCGCGGTGGTGCGTCCAGCCCGTATTCGTCCAGCCCCAAGGCGACCTCGCTGCAGAAGCAGCATCACCACCATTCAATCCAGGAGCTCATCCGGCACTTCTCGAAGCGCATGCAGAGTTGGCGAGGTGCTGACGGTGGTTACCGGCGCAACAGTTGCAGCGTGAGCGAGGACAAGCCGTCCGCGAAGGAGGTGGTGGACGAGGAGTTTCGCGGTCGCAGCAAGAGTCTTGATGGCGCGGCGCCACGCCGCAAAGTCACCGATTGCGAGGCGACCTATCGCATCTACGATCGAATTTTGCGAGAGGGTAAATGTCTAATTATGCTGATGGCGCGCATCGTGTCCAATATCGAATGCAGCCATGTAATAATGGGTTGAATGCTTCGTAGAATATATGCCATAAATTTACATAATCCACGTTTTGAGTACGGCATCAAGCGTTGCTAACGAATAACCACCGGGGATGATGTGCTTGCGAGTAATAATAGACTACGGACAAGGAAGTAATTATCTCCATTCATAATGGGATCGTCTATTTTCCGGAATAACTAAAGCGTGATGAAGAGCGCAACGCAATTATTATGCACCACCGGTTTTTCTTTCACCGCGCCAAGGATTCATCCTGTATCGCCACTGATTGAACAATACATAATTTGATCTACTTACTCCGAACGGCGCATTATTCCTTCATAAATGTTTACTTCCGGAGCGGGCGGGGGTGGTGTTGTTGTGCCATATATTTCAATGTCAAAATTAATACGTGAATCATCAGGCTTTATGTAAATCCGCGTCGACAGTTTCCACGTTGTTTGGCCGAATTTCCATACAAATCCAGGGCATACGCACAAGACCGGTCGGCACGTGCTGACCCTTCTCCCCGCGCGCGTCATTTCCATACGCGTCGTCCTTTAATGCGTGGGCGAGGTCTTTATGTCGCTTTGCTGATTCTTATTGGTTTGCACCACTTCTTCCGGCACCTTGTAAACAATCGTTCCGCGTCCGAAGACATTTCAATTGAGCGATGCGCTCGCTTCATAAATATTGACGTTGCGATCCGCTTATTTGAAGGACGCGCTATATTCATCCTTTCGACGTACGTGCGTATATTATAGGTACTTATTTTATTTTATATGTATAAGTGCGCGGGAGTGTAAACAGGACATGAAAAACGGTCTGTTCGATGAAAGCGGTATTCGCACATATTTTATAAATCGGGAAAACACTATGAACGTGACCTAGTTATCATCAAAACACAATTATTGCATATTAAAGTGGTCGAAATCAAATTAATTTTGAATTTATGATCTCTGTATTAACGGTTGCATATAACAAAGTTCTAGCAGATTTAAATAATATGATTATTGTCGCGGAGGGATGAAACGTCAACGTTTTCATTACCGATGTTAAATCAAAGACTCGTAGAATTTTGTAGACAGATGCGCAAATATTCTCGTTTTCATACATATGAAATTTAATTCTTCTGCTGTTTTTCGCCGGGAATTTAGAATTAATTCCTAGAGGCACTTCCGAGCGAATATTGCTAAAGTTCGATTCCATTGTTCGCGAATATGTGGGATATAATGAAAAAATCTACCGCTTTGATTTTTCCATCGTATTTTTATTATGTGTTCTCGTTTTATTTATATCAAGGTTTGTGACTCGCCGATGACCGATATTCGATTACATTTTCCGAAAATGATACGAGAACAAATTTGCAGCATTAATAATATTTGCAAAAACAATCTGATTAAATTAAATTTTATAATATCGTTAGTTTAACACGGTAAACTCGCACCGTCTATAAATTTAGATGTTATTTCCCGCATCGATTTATCGACGTGGGTAAAATTACACATCCAGAAACATATACGCTCTCTTTCCATCCTCATTTCCGGTTTAAACATGGCTGGGTATGTACGTACGTCGAATGCAGGCTAAGCACTTTGAACTATCAACATGGCGGCCCACTTCTCGAGTTTTAAAATGTCAAAGTTGACTCGCTTCCATTTGCGCGCCATTCCATCTCATAATGCCGAGTGGATGCCGTCTCAACCGTGTGCGAAATTAATTTACGCTGATTGCGCAAGCCACACAACTTGGTTTTGGATTCAATCAATGATTACTTTACAAAGATATTATTCCCTGATGAGCATTGTGCCGTGGGGCGGATGGTTATTACGGTGCATCAAATAAATGACGCATTTGACTTTTTCAGGAGCGCAGCTGCGACGCTCACTCGATCCGGAGCGGCGGCGGCAATCGCTGGGCACGATCCTGCCGCATCGCGCATCCGACGCCTTCCTCAATCCGGAGCACGCCGCCATCCTATTCCGGGATTCGCGTGGGGTGAGTTACCGCACATCCTGTTTTTTGTTTGTTTCATTTCGAACTCGTTTTATTTTATCATTCATGTTTTATGCATTTATTGACTTTCGTATAATATTATTTCAAAACACGATGGCTTTTAATGAGCTTTTCCGTCAAAATAAATGCACACCGAGTACTTTGTAGACTTGTTTTAATTCCGTTTTACATGAAGTAAGCACAAAGCTGTAACTGTAGGTTAAAAATACCACGAATTCTGCGTTATATTCAATGTCAAGGACTGTTTACTCACTTCAATTGCGGCCCGTTGTTCGTCCTTGATGGCCCCGTTATGCATCATGAAGTAGAGTACGTACGCAAATGGGGGCAGTAGTACGCGAATCGATTTTTGCGCCCAGGGGTGGTTGAAATTAAAACGCGACCAGGAAGTGACGAATCATCATTCGGAGGGGAGAATGGCGAAACTCCCTTGTGTCATTTATATTTTTTCTTCTCCGCGCCAGACTTTTAATATATTCCGAACATCAATCCGGCTCACGTGAAAACTTTCTAAATTATTCATCGTGTTGTCCTGCCAACATCATCTTCATCATCCCTAATATCTTTTTCGTACTTTATTTATAAATAAAAGTTGAATGATGATTTTCGCGCCTATTACAACCGAAAAATACAGCGGCTTTTATTTCGATTATTTATTTACCTTTTTAAATATTAACGGGGCGCACCGGTGTCGTCTTCTATAGAACGCTCGCATTTCGCACGCGAAGGATAACAAGGATTTGATGCCGAGCGTAATCGATGGGGCGCGTTTCCTTCTCTTTCTCCATCTCCACAATCACCCGTAGCATCCGTTACCATTCCACTCGATTGCGTGCGCCCTAATCGGGAAAATCCGCTCGCGAATGATCGAAATAAAATCACGAGTTGTGCGCGTCTGTTGACACGTTGATGTGCCTCCAATTTCAACGCGACACGCCTCGCGGGCTGTGATGTGTGCGTGTGTAATGCGATGGTCCTTGAAATTTTATCACATTTAATTTGTGTAAATGTCAAAAGTTAGACGACGGCGCAGTCGCATAATTTGGTCGGCTCTTATTCAGCCGATTTATACACGCGAAACGAGGTGCTAACTCTTCCTATCCAATCGCGCCCGGCATTAATAGGTTTGAAATAAAATAAATCTTTTGCGCACAACGTAAACGCACGTGTTGATTAACATCTTGACGTTTTGCTTGGGCCACCGATTGGTTATAATGTGCTCCAATCAGCTTTTCTTTTGCTAACGCGACCAATTATAGCCAAGCGATTGATTTTCTTCACTGTTTTTTGTGTTTCGACGCTGTGTATTTGTGAAATTGCTTTCATGTGATACAAACGCTAAACAACATCACTCGGAAAATTCCCATATCGCTGAAAACGCCGAGCGAAATAATGTGCAAATATGGATTCGATCTGCAGCACGCTAATACGCACTCAGCCTGGATAACTGACCAGCGCCCAGTTGCGAACTATTTCGCACCACATTTGTTTGTTTTCGTTTGCGCAAAAATCTGTTTTTCCTCCCCCACACGCGCGACGATGTTCGATTAAAACGCAACCGAAGAGCACGCGAATCTATGAGGTCGTTTTTAAAAATAGTATCGCACCGAAACGCGTTCCAGTCGCCCGCGCACCGTCCAGCATCGATCGGCCACCGGACTTATCAAATGCGCGCGTTTTGTGTCTATTCAAGCGGCGACCACTTCTCGTATACAAAATTGTGCGCAAACCTGTTGCGAATTCAATCTGTGCTCTACACACACACGCCACGCGGGCGCGCGTACAATACCCATGTGTGCGTGTTGTTTTTTATTTATTACAATGTTCATTTCGCATTCGGGATACGCGGTGTGCGATCCGTTTAATAGCCTTGAAAATATATTTCTAAGCGCGAACGCAATGATACGTGCGCGAGAGTGCAATATTTACAAGCGGCGTTGACGCAATACTCTCACTCATCGTTGGCTGGTTTGTTCGTTCGCGCATTCGGCGTTTTCTTGCTCCGGCCGACGGCGACGGCGGCGGCGCCTTGTTTGAATACTAATTATCGTCGCGTAATGTGCGATTGTCAATATTTGTGCTGAAACGCCTCGCTCGCGCTGCCAGTGCCAGAACAAGCGCGCGCAGGTGCAATATTTCGGCGCGCAGTAACGACAACGAGGAAGAGAATGCGCGATTGATTAAGAACCGGTGCACGGGGCGGGCGGTGATTGCCATCATTAACAATGCATCGTCGCATGTCCATTGACATTGTGCGCGCCAAGTGCGGGTGTTCGCCGGCGTCGAATCCAACGCCGCCGCCGCTCACGCCGCCGACTAGCGGCGCCTGGGCATGGTACACCAAGTTGGCGCATCATTTAAAACGCCGGCAGTTTTTCTTATCATCGAAAAGTTTCTTTCGAAAGGTTCGAACTCAATCATGAATCTGCATTGAACATTCTCGTTTTGCACAAAGTTTGAGTAATTATTATAATTGGGTACTTTCTTCTTTTGCAGCTCCCAGTTGTGGATCCATTCTTGGAGAACGTGAATATTTCCGATCTAGGTGAGTGGGCAGCAAAACATTTCGCTAAGCATGCAATTCCTGGCAAGTGTGCGGTGGGGTGAAATTTCCCACAAGGAAAACAACACAGACTTAATTTCCAAACATTCATTTCGACATCTGGCAAATGCCGCAGCGCCTTTGGAACTGTGTTTTTCGGTTCGCAAATCAATTTCACTGCCACGCGCGCGCGCGCGCGCCGTTTTCAAGAGCTCAACGGATAATTGGGGAACCATTTATACAACATCCTAACATTTGTGTACATATATGCGCGCTTCCTTTGATTTCAACCGTGTGCGCATTACGCCTGTCGTATTGAACATTGAAGTAATGAACGGTCGGTTCCTCGTCGTGGCCATCATCGTCGTCGTGGGCCATTTTTGGCACATGCACTGGGCACCAGTGCCAATAATAGACGGGCGTCGAGTCGTTCGTTGGGGCGTTCGCCGCGATCGTCGAGAGAGACTTTTGTAAATACACGTTTTGCTCGCGCTCCTAAACCATTGCATTTTCGGCGGGCGCCCCATCGTTCCTCGCTGTGACGCAGTTTTTTGTTGTTTTCTTCTCGCGGTTTGCGTGATTTTTGGTGAATGTTTTACTGCGGTGCCACCACGTGCGAGAATGTGTAACATCATTGCGTGTGCATCGGCGTGATTACATCCGGCGTGTTTTGAAATGACGGTCTTTGCGTCGGGGCATGTTGCATTTGCACTTTTACTCGAACCACGTCCTATCTACCATACCTGAGGAGAACGATGAAGTGTATCGCATCGATCAAATCAAGGAATTCGAACAAGTGTCGCAAGCGTATAAGGAATGGATCGGTGATCTGCTCGAGAAAGGTTTGCAAACGCAAAAAGATAAAAATGATTGCGATTGTGCGTAATTAGAATCGCGGCTTCCTGTTGCATTAAAAGTTTTTGGCATGCGAAAATCACAATTTGGCGACTGCCGCCACGCCTTTTTAATGATACTTTGATTAATGCTCAGTATTATTTTTATTCCATGTTATTTCATACTAACATCGCGTTGTTTTTCGTTTCTGTCACAGAGGAGGATAAATCGCAGATCTTCGTAAAGTTTTTCAAATTTCACAAATGCTACGACCTGATACCGACCTCAGCGAAGCTCGTCGTCTTCGACACGCAGCTCCTGGTGAAGAAGGCATTCTTCGCGCTCGTGTACAACGGTGTGCGCGCTGCGCCACTGTGGGACAGCTCACGGCAGGAGTTTGTCGGCATGCTGACCATCACGGACTTCATCAAGATCCTGCGCATGTACTATAAATCGCCGGATGTCGCTATGGAGGAGCTGGAGGAGCACAAGCTCGACACGTGGCGGCATGTGCTGAAAGACCAGCGCCCGTTGACGGCAATCGGTCCGGACGCGTCGCTCTACGATGCGATCCGTACGCTGATTCAGAATCGCATCCATCGGCTGCCCGTCGTCGATCCGGACACCGGCAACGTGCTGTACATCCTCACGCACAAGCGCATCCTGCGCTTCCTCTTCCTGTACATCAACGAGCTGCCGAAGCCCACCTACATGAATAAGACGTTGCGTGAGGTGCAGATCGGCACCTACGACAATATCGAGACAGCCGTCGAGGACACGTCGATCATTCTGGCGCTGAAGAAGTTCGTCGAGCGGCGGGTGTCGGCGCTACCGATCGTCGACACCGAAGGTCGGCTCGTAGATATTTACGCCAAGTTTGATGTCATTGTGAGTACAATTAGTTGGTTTTATGGCTGTACGCGTTCGGGAAACATAGTTTTAATTGGATCATCTATAAATTTAGAATTTGGCCGCTGAAAAAACCTACAACGATTTGGATGTGTCGCTAAAGAAAGCCAACGAACATCGTAACGAATGGTTCGAGGGCGTGCAAAAGTGCAAGCTGGACGAGACGCTCTTCACCATCATGGAGCGCATCGTCCGCGCCGAGGTGCATCGGTTGGTCGTCGTCGACGAGGAAGAGAAAGTCATAGGCATAATTTCACTATCGGATCTCCTGCTTTACCTAGTTTTAAGACCGTGCGGCGAGGACGATTCGCCGAATGGCGTTGCTTCGGTTCGAGCACAAGTACGACAATGCGTCAATAACATGGCACCCTCAATTCAATATATTGTCTTTTTGTGGCAGGATGTGGCTAATTCGCCAGAACTAGCCACGCCAATGGAGGAGACCGTCGCCGAGACGATACCCGAAGAGGAGGAGCACATGCCAGAGGTGGATGAATTGGCAGACCAAGAGAGCAAACAGGACGACTCGGATAACAGCTATCCGGACTCGCCCATCATTGAAAAGGCCCCGGCGACGCTCAATCAGGATACTCCTATATTTCGCGAAGTGGCCGTCACCGGCGGCGAGTAGTTGGTAGTAGGCAATTTTCAACTAGATAGGGGCACAGACGCTTGCTGCTATAAATGATCTTCGAAACATGAATGAGGTCACGTTCGGGGCTGACTAGTTCCTTGTACATCGATTGGAGAAGAAGAGAGTGATGTGCGATTAAAGATGTCGGGGTGCATTATTAGAATTCTATTCATTATGACACGCGAGTTGCTTGCCTTCTCTTTTATTGCCGTTACGACAGATTTCGATGGCGTATTTCGTACAATTTGGCGCGATTGCGGCGGCGGCTGCGCGACGTGTGCTTCAGATATTCGACATAAGATTTATACACAAGGAGTACGTTAGTTTTCTACATTTTTGTACTTAATTGTATATTGTACCAAAGACTGTGTATCTGAGCGCGCACATCGCACAGTCGCATCTATTGCGCGTTTGAATTGTGCGAATTCTTGATGGCAAAGTGCGCCGACGAATATTTTGATATTCATTTGGTTCGCGAACACATTCGATTGCTGGTTACCGATACAAAAAATGTGCATGTGCTTAATTAAGAGAATACCAACTAATTAATTAAATATGCTATGTTGATCATGAGGGTACGAAAGGGTGGAAACTTTGAATTGCTTTAAGATCGATTTCAATAATAAGATAAGTCTTTTTATCTCAATGAATTTCATCATATTATCGCTATCATATTTCTTGCGGCTGAGAAGAACGAACAAGTTTTGAAGTGATTCTTAGTTATGTCACTAGAACGCATACAAAATAACATGAATATATACATGATATTTGTTAATTATCATTATTTCATATAAACATATGAAATATAAATGTTGATTAGAAAACCAAGTATATGATTAACATGATTTGCCATTTCTGGGCAAGTATTACAATTTATATTCTAGAGAATTGTATGATTGCACAGTTTGTCTTTCGTTTTTCTATTTATGATGTACTAAAAACCATTGAAACGCAGAATGATGAACTTAATTGTAACTTAGCTATACTAGCATAATTTTAGTTGGTTAACACATGATTGCTATATGATGTTAGATGGAAACAATTCGGGAGTACAGACGATATACAAACAAAAACACACAGGAGGAAATTCGTGAGAGGAGAAATACCGAGCAGAAATAATATTTCCTGGTATGATAGTGAGAATGTTTTATAACACATACAAATAATATTGGTGATTTTATTAATTATAAGTACCTATTTATTAATAATAACTCAATTGCGAATCACCTAAAATCGATAGTAGGCGTATGAAACAAAACAAAGAAAGACAGTGCAGATTATGAAATGATATGTAGTAGTATGATGTTTAATCTATGGTTTTGTCTGATATGAAAAAAAAATTGATCATTTAAAAGCGTAGATCTATAAGGTGTACAACGATATAGTGATTTTGTTAGTCTCTTCAGAGAAATCTACCTTGCAGAGCAAAAATAGCCTATATTGAACATAGAACTTGGCTTCAAACAAAAAAAAAACAAAACAAAGAGATATTTAAATCACATTGATTGATTATTTTGTCTTTATATCACCCCGTTGCTATGAAAATATGTCAACTAATCTACTCTAGTCCATCACAGTTATTCCTCCGTGTTTCTATTCTGCAACAAGCGATTATTGCAAAATGCCGCTGCCATTTCTTGTAAGCGTGCATATTGCATACTTTTCGGCAGCAATATTTTCCCCGGATTGACATTGCTTTCAGTTGGAAGTTTTGAAGCCTCGCATTGCCTCCGAGCGTAAAACGCAATTGATATACGCGAAAAACAAGTACGGCGACAGATTAAAGGTACATGATTGGCAGTATCGGTACATTCCATCGCCGCGCGATCCAAATGAGAATCTCGGTCCTTGCAAGGATTTTTTTGGGAGACGCGAAAAATCCGAGTGCCTTTGCGATCATTACAAGTCGGAGTACTCGAGAGCCAATGAGCAATTGGATTTGAAGGACGACTATATTGATCCAGCTGGCAGCAATTCGATGCACCTCTTCAATTACTATGGATATCAGTAAGTAACATCCTTTCACACAACGATTATAAACCATAGCTGAAAATTATTCAAAATGACGATTCGATGGCTGAGTACTTTACGTTAGGAATTTTACCTTAGCGATAAAAAGTGTAATGATGATCAGTATCAAGAAAGAAGAAATTTTCCAAGAATCATAAATAACAACTATTGCATGGCGCCCGAATACACGACAACAATGCAAGTAAGCTACGGGCCACCAATTCCGCAGGCGATGCCACGCGTAAGCAGAAACCGCCACAATTTGATTCGATTTAGTTACAATATGACAACATGTCGATAGTTACAAGCGCCCGAGGAAAAGTTTCTACTGTATCGCCGAATGAAAGGGTTTGTCGATGAGCGACACAACAGCAAATTCATGGACGATCGTATTGATGAGGTGAATGAACAGCTACGGTGTGCACGCGTGGGAAGAGGTGTCTCCTACAACTTCATGACTGGATTGAATAACGATGGATCCCTGCCGAAAGAAATGACAATAATTGAAAACAATATTGCGATGCGCAAACTGGATCAGAAATAATTCCAATCGTCTTTTCATTTACGTTCGCACAAATTTCATCAATCCAAATTCCGGTCTGAAATTTTGCAATGCATGGATTAAGAGAAAACAGTCGAAATACAAAAAGTTTATATAATGAAAGTTATACATAATTAATTAAAGCCATAAATACACGAACGTAAAATAAAGCATAGTAAATATACGGGGAAATCATACAATTCTCCCAGAAAAAAGATGTATACCTTTTACAATATTTTGAGCCTTAATATTAGAATTTTACGATTCAGTAGCAATGGTTTATCTAAACATTAGTGTTAAATTTACATAATTTAGAAATACTTGAAATTTTTTTCGTCATTCATCCGAAAGAGCTACTGAATATTTTTTACACTTTTACATCCACTAATTTTTTGTATTACTTAATTTTTTTTTGGAATTTTAAACGTGCCCTTTTTGTTTCTAGCCGCAGCATTTTTTACATACTTCACCGTAAGAACGTAAATATTAACAAGTTCGACAAAAGTAATTTAAAATCAAATTATGACTGATATTTAATAATAACAAAGGAGAGTAACCTGCGCACTCGAAACTTAATAAAACGAATTGATAACTAATCGGTAATTAATAACTTAGTCATTATACGGTAGTAAATAACAATAATAGAAACATAAAACTGATCGGATTTTGCCTTCTCTGCCTGCTCGTGTAACACGACGGAATCTAATTTGAATAGCATGTCATACAACGCACAAACAAGAAGTATTTCTTCAACAAACAACCTTTTTCATTTTGTATTTATAATATCAACAACAAATAACTTCTTTGCTTGTGTCAATGTTGTACATGAGCCTCATCGGAAACAAAAAGATTCTCTAAGCCGGTTAGAACTGTACGTTTGTAAGTGTTTGTGTATAAAATATGTGCTTCGTTTTATAACTTATCCCAATATTATTCCTATTATATTGTATTTATCAAAAAGGCAATAAGACATCATTTGAAATCAAATCGGCGTCACTGCTCAAGTGGCGACTATATGGAGACGTAACACATTCATCCCCAAACCAACAATAACTAGTCGCCATTGATCGACACGCATTTGCTGCTGCTGCTACTGTGCGGTTGCAATCAAATAACATATTCGTAATTTCATTATTACGTTACGCATTCTTTTTTAGTAATGCGATTCTTAATTTTGGTGCACATTTTGTTCTTCTTTTCAAGCTTTCGAGTTTTGTAAATATGTACTAGCTGTATATGCGTCGAACGTTTTCGATTTACAATTTTCTTTAGCTTAATTCATTTTTACTTAGTTTTGCATTTTTTTTACGAAAATATTCATCTTTTTATATTCAATTTCGACTGATTTGTTGATCGACTTTATAGACAATTACATCCATTTGATTCAAAACACCACTAGTAAAATTCAAGATAAAAATATATATGCAGCTATTTTTGCGATCGCATAATTATAATTCATTTACTCCATTCATCGTTTGCGCTATCTTTATGAAAAGATACAGCTGGAGACTTTTAATATACACGAATAGCGTAACTTTCAATGTTTTTTCTCTCTGCTTCATGGGCAAATATGCAACGTGCCAATTAGTGTATCTTTCAGGCGAATCAAACAGTACTACTCATGCTTCTTCCACTCGATGCATACAAGTAATACAATGTTCATCCTTGCGTGAACAATATAGTAAAAATATTCAGTCTATGTTTCTTTTAATTTTTTTTCATCGTCAATATTACTATATTTCTTCTTACCAATTAATATTATAGAATTATCAATAATTTTACTCGCATCTATCGTTCACACATAGTCTACGTATAATATTTTGTATTCATAATAGAAAAACCAATAAGTGGTAACCAATAATTTAAAAAGTAACAAGCAAATGACCACAAATTAGAAGTCGAAATAAATAATCCACCGAAATATTTAACCGTTAATGTGAAACGCAACGGTTGAATTGATGGATATCCAAGAACATAGATTCATTTCTTAATTGCCGAAAGATTTACACCGAAATATTCGCATCCTTGTCGAGCCAAACACAAAGTTACGATTATCAAATATTATATATACTACTACGTATTTTGAGATTTTTTTACTTAACGTTTATAGCATTTTTTTCGCACTTTTTTCCCATTTTTCCTTTACATATTTATATATCCGTAAATGAAATACAAGCAACGTATTGATGAAATTTTGTCTTCGCAAAAGTAAAATTCACGTAACTGAAACTTTTTGGTCACCGTAGGCAACTGGGGTTTAAGCTCTTTTTATTTTGTTATATTTCATATTTTAACAAACCGCTCATTTGTATGTTCAATATCTCGGTTTTCATAATCTGTTTCCAATATATCGTACTCTCGATATCTATGTGATAAACGTCTGTGTCTCAATAATATCACAGACAAATTAACTCCCTACCTCTTCGTTTGGCTTGCATCTTTCATGTTTCTAAAACGCCATGCGTAACAATGCCGATCTTATTCGAAACTAAACGGTTATAAAAATTGATGAAGTGCAATTCTTGCCATAGCGTTTAGTGGAAGCGTTTACGCTTATTGCGTTGTGGCGTTTTCGATTTCCCGGGACGTTTGCGCTTGTTCTTACCGCCGCCGCCCGCACCTTTGCTGCCGAAATCAGTGATCTCTGATCCGAGTGTGCCTAACGTGGACAGCTGATTGCGCGCGTGTTGTTCCTTCTTATTGATGGGCAGGCGCGTCAAGTATTCCTCTTCGTACTTCTGCCGCTCTTGCGCTGCCTTCGAGATCTTCTGTTGAGCCCGACTACTTTGTGACACTTCCACCGGTGTGTCCAAGTATTCTTCACGTAACTCGTCCATGATTGCGGACGAAAGTGCCGCCTTTTTATTGCGTTCCTGAGCACGTTTATTGCGCTCCAATGCAGACTCGTCTCCGGTGTAATGGACTGCCGATATCTTGGGTGGTACATATATTCCTGACTCCTTTTCTTTCTTATCACCCTCCTCATCTGATGAATCCACATCCTCTTCGCTATTGTCCTCCATGTCATCAGGATTTGCTTTGAACATGCTGGGATCATTTGCATTTGCACCAGTCACTGCAGTCTTCACCAATTTATCAATCTGATACTTGAGTTTGTGATCAATGGGTCGGATTTTCTCCAGCACCGTTCGGATCTCCACTAGACGATCGATGCAAGGATCACCGTCGATGCTTTCGCCGGAACATTTCCGAAGCACGACAAACGTTAAATTAATCAGGTAGCTGAGCAACATATTGTATTTCATCTCCAGAAAGCTCAAGCCTTGATCAGTGCTGATCTCTCCCTTGCGAACCTTCACCAACATGTTGTCCACCAGCGTCGCCACATGCTGCGCGCTCACGTTCATCTCGCCAAGCAGCACCAGCGCCTGAGGCAGATCTTTGTGCCCCATTTCGATATCGGGAGCCTGCAAATCGAGCACGCATTCAGTTTCAATGTTTCAATGCTTTCCTGACCATCCCATATTATTCAAGTTTCAAATGCGACAAGTTTCGGCAGCGAATTACACAAAACACGCGAACTTTTCCACTCGTTCAAATAAGGTTAGCATAAAATACAAGGAAAAACGATACGGAACTCTAGTCGGCTAGCAAACGTGACGAGGGATTGATTTGCATAAAAATCTGTTCGCCATCTTTTCTCTCACCCCCCGTGTATGCGCTGCGTATGGGAAAAAATCCCGGGAGCGAGTTTTTCGTCGCCGACGAATTCCGCGTGCCGTGCGCAGCGTGCCGCCGCGCTAAGGTTATAAACGCCAACGCACTCACCTGCACCATGTTCGGAGACGCTTTTCGCAAGTTATAAAGCCATTTTATCGCCGCATTCAGTTGGTAAATAATGTCGGGACAATCACGGCACGTGCAGCACTTTTTGATTGTAAGGCCTTTTTTCGTGCGCTCCGTGCGCTCTCTTCCCCCGTTCGGGGTGACGATGATACGCGGCCGCGCGTGCTTTGCGTTCGTCGCACGCACGCAGCGCGCACGTTCGCTCCTTTGCTCGCGTGCCGAATGTGCGACCGCCGCGCCGGCGCGATCGGAAAAATTCGTCGCCGGTGACGCATGCATCGTGCGTGAAAAAATTCTGCGTCGCGCGGCTAATTCAAATTTTGCAACTTATTACCCTCCATTTTACCGCTGCGCTAAATGTGCGATAGTCAAACTTCAGTCAAGAAATTATGATAGGCTTAGCTGCAGATTGTTGATATACCTAAAACATCAACAATTATATTCCGGTTGCATTTTTATAATATTGTACATGTTGTGTATTCCATCTGGTATGTGCAAAATAGAAATTGCTCCGATAGGAGTACGAGTAGAAGCTGTTGCCCAACCCTGCAAAATTCAACTTAGTTTTTGTAGTTGAAGCCAGTTTATAGATTGGTGTTGTAAAATGGCCCATCGAATTTGACTTTCTTGCATATAATTGTTTGCGTAAATATATTTGGAATTCATTTAAACATCATAGTAATTTTTAAGATAAACAAATATATTCGAATATCTTTTTGAATAGCCGACTCGAATACAATCTATAAACCAGGTCAAGGTAAAGGTTGCAGTTTTCAAGGGTTGGGCAACCGCCTAGCGTAAATCAACGAATGTGATCCGCTCGGTGCAATTCGGGTGCTAAGTTGTGCGAGGTCGCACGGGTCGCACGTCGAAGCCGCCGCCGCCGAGTTTCGCGCACGCGTTATATCCTGCTCAATCCTGCTGTTTGCCGTGTTTGCCGCAATCGCGTATGCGCCGCGTAGTGTGTGCCGTGTGTGTTCGGTACGCATATGATCCCGGCAGTGGCACGATTTTATTCGCATAGATGCCATTGCGCCGTCGGCGTGTGTCCGCAATCGGCGATAAAAATAAATGAGTGCATTCGATAAATCACGCTCGATACCGTGAATCCAACGCGCGCGCGCGCTTTCGGTGCTCCGCGAAGTGCAGCGAAAGTCGCCTCCCTCTGTGTGCGTGTGTGTTCCATTGCGCCACCCTCGCACCATCAAAAAAACGCGTAAAAATACTCAAGAGTGTGTTCTAAATTCTGGGTGCGCGCGTAATCGTCTAAATGTTGGTGAAAATGTGGTGGCCAGCCATCGTCCATCCGCGCGTCCAGATTCAGACTAGTAGTGCGAAAGGAAAAAGTAAAAAGAATCACTGCGATTGGACTATCTGCATTTATACTGCCCACCTATGACATAACACGGACTACCACCAATCAACGGCGATTCGCTGCGCGCCGTGACGACACAACTTCGAAATTCGAAATTGTTACGGTTTTTATTTCCAATTTCAATTCCACTTTGATTTCTCGCACCCCATACAGCTCAAAGATTTCTACGAATAAAAAACTGAATTAAAACGTTGCCGCACTGCAACAGTTTCGAACAAATCACATGGCAAACTCGTTGAAGCGCAATCGATCGCGTCGTCGAATTGCGGCGATCACGTTTCTCGCCAACATCTCGTTGGACGGTAGTTATCGCGATACGCGGCTATGTCTGCTGCCGCGCAACGGTGCGATCCTCAAGTCCGACCCGCTCACGGCCGCCCTCACCTGCCGGCTGGAGGAGGTCGGCAGTGGGCAGACGTTGCAAGAGGAGTCCGACGAACCGGACGACTGCTTCAGCGATTCGGAGCACTTGCTGCGCCGCCAGCAGCAGCAGCAGCCGGAGGCGACGGCAGCGCGCGCCAAGCACAACGTCGATGTGCATTCGATCAGCTCCGACTCGGAGAGCGTGCTCACGCCGATCAAGCAGCAGCTCGAAGAGGGCCGACCGTTTCGCGAGCGCAGCGCAACGACCAGCAGCGATCAGCCCGACCGCAAGATCGCGCTCAAGATTAAGAAACGCTTTGCGTATCAGGCGTCGATCAGCAGCGACAACGACAAGAATCCGTACGGCAGCAGTTGCGAGAGCATCGGACCGATTGGCAGTAAGTGCATTCCTAAAACTCACTTAATTTTCCGCATTGCCATCGTACAAATGATAATTAACTGGTCAACTAGTTCGAAACAAAATGAGTCCGGCGCCGCCGAGCATACCGGAAACGCGTGGCGAGAATCTGACTCGCGCGCACAACGAGGTGCGCTTCATCAAGCCGCACAAGAACATGAAGCTGAAGGACGAGCGCGTTGTGCTGGTGTCCGGCAAGCACACGCCGTTTATGATCTGCTCGTTCCTGCCGTACACGCGGCCGCGTGCCGGCCGGCAGGAGTTTCGGCGTGATGGCAACCGGAAGCGGAACACGTCGGGACCGCGACCGCTCTCGGCGCTCGGTGACAGCGCCGATCCGTTCGAGACCTTCGGCTTGGAGCGTGGGCAGGAAGGACAAGTAATTATCGGGGGGGCGGGACACAGGACGGGCGCAATATGTATGTTTTTGCCCTTTGTTTAGGATATCTCCTATGGGCATTTGCTAGTTCCTACACGATCTCGACAGGCGACGAAACCGCACAGCGTCGACGAGCCTATGGAAGGCGCTTCGAAGCGCTCCAAGTCGGGTAGACACATCGTTGCTCGGTAAGTTCCTTGTCCACTTTCTTATCAGCGAATTGGCCAACTATAATCAAATCGGCAAGAAGTGACACGAAGCTTTTCAATTCATATAACAATGGATTTCATGTAAATCGAAAGGCATTGTACATTGAAATCGAAATGTTTTGCTTCTCACGCATATATAACACCCCTCAATGTGTATATTCATTCGTGTCTTGATTATTCTTCCACTTAAAAAAGTCGTACTTGCTCACATTATTTCCGCCAATGAATTCTATAAATAAATATTGCGGTGCATCTGATGTGTATGTTTTGTGTGTATTTGCATTACGCATTCTCCAAGCGAATTAGCAGCGAAAGCGCGTTTCAAGTTTATGCGATTATGTGATTTCATAATATTTGCTTTATTGGTAATCAAGTAAAAGTGAGTTTTGTTTATTATATGAAAAAAATACCACGGTTAAATGTTGAATTGATGTCTACATATCATTGCTAAAACCTTGATAACTGCAGATGCACTCGATATTTATGGCACAAAGCACTTGACTGACTGGTTTTTATTTGATTGAATCTCCCTATCAGTTTCAAAATTGTCTCGCAATCTTTTTGTCTGTGCAGTGAAAAGTTGTCCAATTGTGCGCCGCGTATTCTCTCTTTCTCTCCTCTTATCAAACAGCGATATGTTCCGTTTACTTACTCGCAACTGCCACTTCCAGATCGCATTAATCTAAAACGCATTGATTTCAATTCTTCGCGTATGTTAACTTTCGCCAATCAAGGAGAGGCGTTGACGAACAGTGTGTTTTTCTTTCTAGGACTAAGATTATTACTTGGCAGCCTGATTATAAAGGGTAAACGAATTCATTCAATCATTTTACATTTAACGCTCATGTTATGGCTAACAGCATAACCGTAATCATAATTGACTATAGTTAGATATCGTACGTCTTACAATTAGCTGACAATGAGAAGGCAATGTCGCATTTTTCGCTCGTTTATTTAGAGGGAACGTTTTGATGATAATGGAACCATTTTATTCGTTGTATTAATTGAGCGTAACTAACGAACATGTGTGTTTGTGCGAGTTCACGGCATTATCGAACTAGCAAGATAGCGATGGTGTCGATCCCTAGCAAATCGTTAGCGATGTGTGTGCTTTACTAACAAATTGTTGTCTCGTGACAACTTGAATTGTTGCAAACGCGCCGCCACCGCGCCGCTTGATTAATTGCAAGCAGTAGAGCTACAGCTACTCGCTTAGTGTGGTTTTAGTATTAGAATTAATTTGTAGGGATTAACGTCGAATAGTAATCTGGATCCCGACCTGGAATTCTTGTTCGTCTCGGGATCTTGATTGCATGCTCGCATGTCTGCCAATTTTTTTCAGGCAACAATTCCACGAAACAAATGTTTATAACGCATTGCATGGCTCGCATGAAGCTCACTTTATCGCATTCCTTGTATTATATGCATTGCGCTGCACTTTAGAGCGTAAACATAGTTTCAGATAACATGCACAATACAGTGCGCACTCTGTCTTCTCACTGCTTTGCCCCGGTTTCAGGTGCTTCTCGTACGATCAGGGCGCCCAACGGGCGACCGCCCACGTCGCCACCACATCGCCGCCGCCCGATGCCAAGGACGACGCCAGCGGCAGCAGCGGCCTACCGCTCGTCTACCATCCGAATCTGCTCGACGATCCGGAGCTGATCGCCGGCAAGCATCGCACCCTGCTGACGTTCTCCTCGTACATGACGTCCGTCATCGACTACGTGCGCCCGTCCGATCTCAAAAAGGAGCTCAACGATAAATTTCGCGAAAAGTTTCCGCATATTCAATTGACGCTCAGCAAGCTGCGCAGTCTCAAGCGTGAGATGCGCAAGATCGCCAAGGCCGAAAGCGGCACCGATATGGTGACCGTTGCGCAGGCTTACGTCTACTTCGAGAAGCTGATACTGCGCGGGTTGATACACAAAGAGAATCGTAAGCTATGCGCCGCCGCTTGTTTGCTGCTGTCGGCGAAGATGAATGACTACAAGGGCGACACGCTGAAGGCGTTCATCGAGCGCACCGAGAGTGTGTTTCGGCTGAATCGCAAGGAGCTGATGAGCGCCGAGTTTGCCGTGCTCGTGGCGCTCGAGTTCGGCCTGCATGTGCCGACATATGAGGTGTTTCCGCATTATCAGCGGCTGATGTACGAGTCTTGACAGCGGCGGCGTCGCGTGGGCATCGCGATGATGATGATGGTATACGGTTGAGTTCGAAAGAGGCGAACGGTTTCGGTTGAATGCAACAGTATTAAATTTTGTTTCGATTTTAATGATACGGTGTTTGTGTATGTTTTGATTTTGTTTCAACGTTATACTTATTATTGGATTATTTTAACGATGCTGGGGGGAATGTGGAAATGCCAATCAAAATGTTATCAAAAACAACTCGGGATGGAGACTGATTTTATATCAAAGAGAAATACAAATGGAATAAGTCTGTTTCTACTCTGTACTTAATGGTACTTATGTGCGAAGGAGCATGCTTGCTATTTTCATATGGCAAATTATAATTAATATTGATGTATAGTTGACCATATGCTACAATGATGTTTGTTCGATTTTATTGAACGATATATTGATAATGAATAATCTATTCCTACTACCCAAGTAATTCCTAATGCACCAAATTTGACAAGATGAATGTGTTTTGAACAAAACCTTCCAAAACACGTTCTTCGTTTTATCATGTTTTAGTGAGTTCTAATAATGTAATAAAGTTTTAATAGCTATTTCAACCGTTACGCAATTAGAAAATTATTGTTTAATTGTTTAAATGTTGGACGCACAATTCAACCCTAAAACCTTCTAAAATAAATACATACCTATGTAATAATTACTCTTCACAAGCATAATAAAATGTTTTAAGCATAATTCAGTGAATTGCAGTATGTGTACAATAAATTCAGCAATCATGAATTATTACAGTCAAATATTGTACTTATTGTTAGATCTGATGTAAACCTAGTTACCTAATTGATATCTTGTAAACTGACTAAAGGAATGAGTTACTACATGCATATTCACTAAATAATATTAAAGTATGAATTTATCCGTTAATAAATATATACATAAATGGTGAATTAATCTTATTTCACTCATAACACAAATTGACGGACACCTCCATCACGCCGCGAGCCGGCTCGCCGCGGTCACTTCGCGTCGAGCGCGTCGAGCCCAGTTCGGCACGGCACTTGTCGCCACTGTGCCGGCTGTGACGGCAAGTATAGCGACGCGTACTTTACGGCGTTGGAAAGCGCAGCTCCTTGGCTATCTAATGAGGTGTATTTGATTTCCGGAAGTTGAATAGTTTCGCCACAAATCGACATTAAAAATTTGGTGTTTTTTAACTTTGCGATTTTTCCGTTACAAAATGGCTCTTATCTTCGAAACGAAGAGCGGTACCGACGCGTACTCAACGGCGTTGGAAAGCGCAGCTCCTTGGCTATGTAATGAGGTGAATTTGATTTCCGGAAGGTGAAGATTTGTTTCGAGGATATAGGCCATTTTGTAAGGACAAAATCGCAAAAAGTAAAAAACACTAAATTTTCAATGTAGATTTGTGGCGAAACTATACAACTTCCGGAAATCAAATACACCCCACTAGATAGCCAAAGAGCTGCGCTTTCCAATTTCGTTGAGTACGCGTCGCTACCGCCCTTCGTTTCGAAAACACGGGCCATTGTGTAAGGGCAAAATCACAAAAAGTCAAAATAACACCAAATTTTCAATGGCAATTTGTGGCCAAACTATGCAACTTCCGGAAATCAAATACACCTCATTAGATAGCCAAAGAGCTGCGCTTTGTTTGATATAAAATAATTAATTTATCAATCAATCTTCAATGAAATAATTCTAAAGACCTGAAGTAGCCCGAAACATGTCGTTTCAACAAATAAATGAAGGGAAATATATTAATTAATAATAATTTGAATTCCCGTATGGAGGAACCAATGAATTGTATTGATTTATGTACTAATCATAGAATCAACCTGCGATTGCAATAAACCGTTTAAGCAGTATTCGTTCGCATTTCCCTTCGAGACGAGCTGGGGTAGTGGCGAACTGGCCTCGAGGCGAACTGCCCGCGGCAGACCGGCTCGTGCCAAGGTGCCCCACGGCGAAGTGGCTCTTGCTACCCGGGGTGTACCGCAAATTGAAGGATTCGAATGGATTCGATTCAAAATTTGGGCTGTTCTTATTTTGAAAATGACAACACGTAAAGTTTTCTATTTTATTTTGAATCTGTAGTATGCTTCACGATATCTGTAAGCCTTAATTATCCTAGTAATCACGGCAAGGTGTTCACCTTGAACTTTAAGGACTTCCTCCTAGAGGATCCTAGTAGTAAAATATTTGTCGTTAAATTTAAGCGAGTGTAA
>JARJDR010000857.1:0-32252 GCA_030264135.1 Myllaena sp. GC000078
CGCCTGACCTCGCCGCCGAGGCCGCCAGCCAGCTGAATGCGTTGGGCGAGGCGACGTTCGCCTCCCTCGGTTTGGGCGGTTGGACGCCGGTGGGTTTGGTGCAGAACGCCTTCGAGTATCTGCACGTCGTGCTCGGCGTGCCATGGTGGGAGGCGATCGCTATAGGTACCGTAGTGATTCGCTTGGCGATGTTCCCGTTGGTGATAATTGCGCAACGGAATGCAGCACGCATGAATAACTACCTGCCCCAGATGCAAGTCATCCAGATGAAGATGACGGATGCACGCCACACTGGCAATCAGATAGAAGCCGCACGCTACTCGCAGGAGTTGATGACTTTCATGAAGGAGAAGCAATTGAATCCGCTGAAGAATATGGTGGTACCGTTGGCACAGGTGCGAACCCTACACACAATGACTAATTGTCTGTTCTATTAACTATAATTTTCTGTTGTAGATGCCGATTTTCATTAGTTTCTTCATGGGTCTTCGCGAAATGGCGAACGTGCCCGTTGATAGCATGCGGACTGGTGGGCTATTCTGGTTCAACGATTTGACTGTGCCGGATCAATTCTTTGCGTTGCCAATCATAACGAGCTTGACATTATGGGCGACCATTGAGGTATACATACCTTACTGCTATTGATGATATTTATTGTTGAACTCTGGTTTTGCAGTTGGGGACGGACGCTGGCCGTTTAAATTCGCAAAATATGCAAACGATGAAGTACGTGCTACGCGCGATGCCCTTCGTCATCCTGCCGTTCACGGTCAACTTTCCCGGTGCCATTCTCTGCTACTGGATGTCCAGCAACTTAATTTCACTGGCGCAAGTCGGATTTCTGAAGATTCCTGCCGTGCGAGATTATTTCAAGATCGATCCGATGCTCCGTCACGATCCGGCCCAAATGCCCATTAAGAATAAGGGTTTCGTGGGTGGTTTGAAGGATTGTAAGTTTACTCCCGAGGGTAGAAACTCAGCGCACTAACGCATTTTGCTTTTTCAAGCATGGACAAATATGAAAATCACCAAAGAGCTGGAGGAGCGCCGACAATTGGACGAGATACAATTTAACCGCGCTGGCAAAGCACCGTTAATTAAAACGTACAAATATGATCCGACGAAACAGATAAAACCGGCAGCTAGTAAGGTCAAGACTGCTATCAAAAATGGTTAGCTATGTTATGACCAGTTGCACATGCTTGGTAATGAATGTATTTAAATAAATTAGAATTTATTAAAACATTCTGTATTGATTTCTTAACAAAATAGGTGAAATTTGCAAATAAAACTCCCAAGATGGAAACTGTTAATCACATGTGACCTATTGATTTTCTAATTCTTGCCAATTTTGCAATATCATCACTTTGCCACAATACACTGATTAATGACCTTTAACAAATGATCATTCTCCAATGCAGCTGCAACTCTTTCCTTGTCTGCTAGCTGCTTATTTACCGACTGTTCAGAGTAATGCGTACCTGGATTAATTTCGACGTCGACTTTGAAACGAGATGGCAGAGCTCTGAGAAGCTTCACACGAATAGACAATCCTATTAATGTTGCCATGCTGCAGTGTGGGATGGTTGGAGTGTACAAAACTTTCACCGTGTTCTTGTCATTATCAACTTGGATAAGGCTTTCCTCGAGTACGTGAAGTTCTTCAAGCGTTAGTGGGTGTTCAGGATCGTTTATATTCCTAATTAGATCTGTAATTTCAACTATGCTCAAACTTCTAATGATAAGTGGTGTGTCGTCTTACCAAAGACTTCCCGTGCGTCAATGGCATCTGCAACTTCATCGTCTTCATCGGCAG
The DNA here is from genome assembly GCA_030264135.1 of Myllaena sp. GC000078. NCBI lineage: Eukaryota > Metazoa > Arthropoda > Insecta > Coleoptera > Staphylinidae > Myllaena > Myllaena sp. GC000078. The sequence goes on from JARJDR010000857.1 coordinate 1,817, forward strand.
CTGAAGTTAATCTTTCCGATGTCTTCGTGTAAATATTGGGATTTACGTTTTCCAAATCCATGATTATTCCCAAATTATTCTTCTTTACAAACTATTAGGTTATGTAGGAATGTGTTGGAAATTTGCACCCACGCGAATGTCAATTGCGGGAAAACGTGAAAATGAGGAAAACTCACGAATGTCCAGGAAATCCGACACTTAAAATCTTTGCCAGAAAAACTCTCGTACCCGCGAACAAATAAATAATTAACAGCCGATTAATAATTGCCCTAGTTTGAAACACAAAAAGTTACTTATTATTTTGCATTTGATGAAAACATGAGTCAGAATATTTGCTTCAAACGCAAATGCAATTCCCGAACTTCCAGCAGTATTATAAGATAAGAAGCACAACATTGTGCACTCTTAATTCAGTTAATTTTCCTCCCTCGCCATCAGCAGGCGAATCACATCCGGATTGCGCATCAACGCTTTCTTCTTCTCATTCAGCACCTGATGCAATGAGACGTGACTGAATCGGTCTTCGCGATCTTGCAGGTCAGCCGACGTCGAGTCCGGAGGCGCAAAATTCGCAGGGGTATCATTCGGCGCGCTGGCCTCGATGTCCACTTGTTGCTGGGGCTCCTGTTTGATTCGCGCAGCAGTCGGGTGATAAGTGTCTGCGGAATTGAGCACGCCCTCCATGCCGCCAACCTGCTGATGTCCGGCAATCTTTCGATGAATATGACTGTTCAGTTTCTCCTTTACTTGTCCGTTATCCATCGCACACCACACCGTCCGCGACTCGCGCTTATCAATAACAGCTGTTACACCCCCGCTTTTCTCTAGCTGGCCAGTCACGGACACACCGGCACGATTCTAATTTAGCTTAGCTTCAGTAACCAACGGTCGTTAAACTAATCCCTCAACGAAGACACGCATTCGGAGGTGTATGGAAATGCATGTTGCGTCTTTGCACTGAGACGATCATTACCTGGGCAAAGCAGAATGCAGATGCATCAAATTATTTTTCAGTCTGTTACTGCACTCTTCGATTACATCCTTAAATTTACAATCTAAATAAAATCGTGATTAGATTACATGATTATAGTGTAGTTTTGGGGGAATATAGGTCAGAAATTAATAGTTTTAGACATAATTAATCTTTTGAATGACTCGCGGCCGAATGGTCGGATTGATCGCGATCGCGCAACATACTTTCCAGGTCCGAAACCGCCGCCGATACTTGAAACAGTCGTCCGAATACGTCGCCCAGATCGTTGTCTTGGTTGGTAATCACGAAACAATCTGCAAACATTCAACGTTGAAACGCTACCCATCCACTACAATGACGCAAATTGTTCACCAGGTCGTTCTTGAACTAATTTCTTGCAGTATACGTTCGTGATGAGATCGACTTCATCCTCGAATTCGACGCTATCGCGTTCGCTGCACAACTGACCGCGATTGTGCTTGATGAAAGAGATCGCCATCGACCATTTCTCACCAACAACAATGTCATAGAGAGCCGTCTCGAGTTCTTCGGCGTTCGCATGCGTGGGCGATGTGGCCGCCGAAGAGATTGGCGTCGGCGTGCCACCATCCGCTTCGGTATCCTCCAATGCTCGGTTCAAAGCGCTGCGCATCAATAGTATCTCCGAAGTAACATCCTTAAACTACGTACACCATCAATATGACACACTAGCTATTCGGGGAACAACATACATTCGACGTTTTCAGGGTCGACGTTAACGTTGCAACCATCTTATTCGCGGCCTCAATCAGCAGCAGTAATTGAAAATGCAGTTTATATAGCGCCTTGGACAAGTCAAGCAGATAGTCCTCCAGTCGCCCGTCTGGCATTTGTCCGCTCAATTGTTCCAGCTTCAATGAGGTTTTAATCGAATCGGAAAACTATGAAAACAAACAAATACCAGATCCTTTAGATTCTTTCACACAAAACCGCCTTGCCACTAATCCCAATGATTAGAGTCAATGCGGTCGGGACGGTGCGTAATTTCGCTTACCATCGCCGCCTGTTCGCGTTTGTCGCAGAAAGTCTCCAAATGCTCTTGCACCTCAAGAATCCCGTACCGCAGCGTTTCGTTCAGCTTCGACGAGCTGAGTACGGTCGAATTGAACCAAATGAAATGCGTGGGTAAAATGCGTAGATTCACAATATCGATCATCGACGACAGCCGCGAGCTGATTAGCTTGATCAGCGCCGTTGTGCTGGATTTGGAGAGGTGCGCACACGATTCGCGCGTGATGATAATCGATGAATTCGAAATGCTCTGCAAAGCAAGGAGATTGCATTTGAAAACTCTGCGACATTAAAAGAGTGCATATTTACTCGAATCAAGCGCTGCATCTGATGGAAGAGCGCGAGCGCATTCGTCTGCGAGAGGTTGGCCTGCACGTACGCCGTCCACGTTTCGAGCGTATCGCTGCGCGTTATCGGCCGCATATTAATTAGCACGGACATATTCGGCGACGTATTGCACGGCGTTACATCTCCCAGGTCGCCGGCGCTCGATCCGCTCGTATCGGAGCGCGCGCTCGAGTTCTGGCGTGTGCGATTCAGACTGAGCGACGACGGCGGAAAGATCGAGCTGCCCGCGTTGCTGCTGCTCTCGAACTCGGCGGCGACGACGATCTCGTCCAGCGGCGACTCGGAGCCGATCTCGTCGTCGGACGACTCCTCGGCGGCGACGCGCTTGCGCACCGTGAGCACCGGCGTCTGCTCGCTGATGCTGTCCTCGAGGTGTTTGAGGCTGGGCTGCTCCTCTTCGCCCTCGCTGAGCGGCCGCCGGCGCACGCCCCAATTGAAGTTGTCGGTGCTTTCGCCCTCGATGCTCTCGCTTTCGTACTCCAAGAAGTCAAAGTCCTTGAAGACGCCAAAGTCGGCGGTGGCGTCGTCGCGCCGCGATCCGCCACTCAGATCGTTGTTGCCCACCGACACCTCTTCGGTGCTCGACGCCATGCTCGATTGGCGCTCCAGAATGTCCGAGCTCTGGCTGAATATCACCTAGGTGGTTGCGAATCGCAGAGGGCAGAGGAAAGCAAATGTCCACTTTCAGATAAGTGCCCACGGCGTGGAGGGCGTATTATGTGTTGATTACAGCTATAGATAGATGTTTGCTAATTGTATGGTACGGTGATTGTGTGCGTCCAGGGTGCAATTACGGTGCGATAGTGATCAAATCAAAGTGAAGAAGTTACATGCTGGCGAGTGAGTGTATATATTTGTTGAGTGTGATCGTGAGCATCATTAATTTTATGTACGATATATAGAATTTCACACGCGTGAATGCTCTTGCAACTGCATTACGGAAAAGTTTTTAGTGGCTCGTCATAAAGTACTCGTCACAAAAGCGTGTCCCTTGTCAATTATACGTACTATGTTTGTTGTTATTGCGTCCAAATTACATTATTATTACATTAGAAGTAATCGAGTTGCTTCACAAATTCGAAAAGTTGATTCCTGTATCAATGATTTTATTTGGACGCAAATAAAACAACCATCGCACTGTTTTAATGAAATCGTGTAAAAAACATATATGTGTGATTGTTTTACCTTCGAATATATTGTACTAATGATATCGTCCTACGATGAAGAAAACCATTAGAAAAAGAAAATATCCATAATTAGTAAATTAGTTCAGAGTGAAATGCAAAGAGTTTTTTCTTTATGTTATTTCCGAGTAAGTTTTTGTGGTCATATTACGTTATTGCGTCTCATTAATAAGCCACTGCGATTAAAGAGTTTGCAAAGTTTAGAGTGTAATAATAATGGCCAATGATGCATATAAGTAACTCCGCCAATCTCATTGAGGCGCCCTTGCTGCCGACGCCGACGTCCGCGTAGCCCCAGTGCCAATCAGGGACGATGATGAATATTGAATTTGGCCGCAAAAGTTTCGTTATGAAGTTAAGTTGTTCGTCAACTTGTATTTAATAGGGGCATGCAATTATTATACATTTTCCAAAAGGCAAGAGATTAGAACGGGTCGGTAAGTAACATACGCAGTACCGTTGTGAATGATAATGGCAACAATAATAATTGGTGTACAATGGCGGGTCGATGATGCATGCAGATGAAAATGTATAATGCGTAAGATGCGTAAGTAATTAAAGGGGCACTTACAGAAGGCGACTTGGGTAATCCCACTCGTTGTCCGCATGTCGTCAATAAATTAACTAGGCACTCGCGTACTCGTCCCTAAACACATTCATTTGCAAATTAATACAAATTGTAAAACAACCGCTTAATTTCTTATTGGCTAACAAGTCAGAGTTTATAACCGGTTTGATTGGATCAAACATTAACAAATTATTGGTTGATTCTGTGATTGGATGAAAGGGGTACTCTCAATTGCAGTGGAAACACATGCTTACCTGTGACATCCAAGGACGTTTCCAACCAGAGAGCAATCCCGTATCAGCAGGACTCAGCGAACACGAACGCCGGGGCGACGCCAAAACGGTCAAATTCTCCTCCGGTTTGTTTAATTTCAAGAAGCGCCGACCGATCAGCGGCGTTTGCGACACGTCGAACGTAAAGTCCATCGTCCTACCTATTCATTCCGAAGATTCCCCCAACCAACCAAGTAAATCACAATCCGCCAAGCACAAAAATAGAAAATCTGTTGAGTATAATAAAAAAATCTCACCTGGCAACTCTTTCTTAGTAAAAACATCAATGTCACTGAAGGACGGATGCGGTACTGACGTCAAATTGCTCTCCCAGTAACTGTGAATATGCGTGGGCGGCGCCACCAGACTGCTCGAGCGCGTTACCACCAGCTTCAGAATCTTCAGCGATTCCTTCCAGTGCTGGCCTTCAATATAACGCGCAATCACGCGCAACAGGTCGGCGTTAATCGGCTGCGACGCCGCCGACGCTAAATCCACGTAGTGCAGCATGCAATGTAGAATATTCAGCACGGGCAACTGTAGATTGGTGGGGCCCTTCTCCAGCACCTCCACGAGGAATGTCAACATATTCAAACTGAGATGCGAGTACGTATCGTACAGATACTTAATCACGCACTTCGTCCATTGAAAACTTTCCTTGCTGAACGTCCGTCGACTGTACAAATTCATCACCGTGCCCAGGTTCTCAAGTTTCTTCGACTTTTCGATGCTCACCTGCGCAATATTATCAGCGCTCTTAATGCACAACTCGTTGGCGTCCTCGTAATTAAGCAGCATGTACGGCAGCAAAGCAATCACATTCATAGGAAATGCAATGCTCTGCGATGGATCCACCACGACCAAGTCCAGGAGGGGTGTAAACTGCGAAAGCAGTACCACAACCGCCTCATAGATATTCGGGTGTGTGCAACCCTTCAGCAGGAGCGCGTGCACACCGGGGAATGCCGTCCAGCGCAATTGCGACTGCAGCTTCTCCACCTTATCGCGTGCGTCGGGTCGGTCCAACGGCAGCCGGTGCATGACACGCGCGAGCAGACGCAACGCCAACAGAAACTCATGCTCATAGTCGGACTCCAGTAGCGAGACGGATAGCCAAAAGAGTTGCGCCAAAATGGTCATTTTATCATCCTGACTCGCCGAATCGCTCAGCAGCTTCAGACTCTGCGCGCTGCGCGAACGTGAAAGGTTCGACGCAAACTTCTGATTCGACGCCGACCGATTCTCGATCTCAATGGAGGCGCGCGCACGCATCTCCTTCGTATCGCTCGCCGGCGAACCGGAATTCTTCCGCAGGCCATAGCTCACCGAATAGCTAGTACTGCGCGTATGCCCCGTCTGGTTGAGGTACGGAAAGCACGGCAGCATATCGCCGCCGACAATGTTGCCGTTATTCGCACGTTTCAAAGCGCATTCCTTATTGTTGAGATTGGGCGTCGATTTGAAGAAGTCGCGCATCAGGTCGAGCGGTCGGAAGTCCGACTCGAGATAGTCAACAGCACTCTCCAGCGTCAGCAGCAATTCGGTAACGTACCCCTGCATGTCTTCGCCCTGCTCGGCGACGGTCTCCACCAGACGACTAAGAATATCAGAGAGCATGCGCGACGTGATCGGTACGCGCAGAGCTCGATAGATTTGCAGCGAGCGTCCGGCGTAATGACGCGACGAACAACTGAGACCCAACTGTAGCGCCGTTTGCGCCCAGCGCTCGTTGATGTGCGCGTTCGGCAGCGAGTCTTGGAAGACGCGCAGCACATGCTGCAGAAAGATATCGATCTGCTCGGCGCTGCGCACCTGCCATAATTTCGCCGTAATGTCTTCGTACGGCCACAGTGGCTGATTTTGGCGTGTTGACAGAAAACAGATGAGTGACTTGATCACGTCCTGTATGGGAAAGTTGGGGCCAATTTCGGGACCGCTCCAGATTGAGCTGTCCTCACCGGTGACGATCACCGGTGGAACAACAATCGGCTCCTTTTTATCCTCTACTAAACAAAACAACTCGCAACATGTAGGTGCGGGGTATATTCCTGTCACAACCGGATTATTACCTGCGATTAAGGAGGTCTCAGAGTCTACCGAATTGGGTTGTTCGGCGGTCATGTTGGGTGGTACAGGACCCTGTAGGTAACTATCGAAAGCGCAATCTGGTTCTGTAAGAACATATCCGAATGAGCACCTCTGACAATCTATTGCGTGCGAAAAAGTTCTACCTGTAAAGGTGTGCTTCAAGACTGGTAGCGTTGGAGTGGGCAAACCATACTCCAGTTTGGTTTTGCTGTTGAGTAGTATGTGCGCAACAACCAAATGATCATTGTGTTGCGCCAAAACGATCAACAGGTTGAGGAGCAGTTGCTTGCAATGCTGATGCACCAAATGGCGCGTGTGGTCCAAGCCCAGGAAAAGAATGTGCAGAATGAGTGGGACATGCACGGCCCAGTCGATGTCGATGCCGTCCACGACGACATCGCAGAGCAGCATTACGGCCACGTTGCATCGATGAAAACCCGAGATGGGTTGCGAACTGTCCGGAAGGTACTCGGACAAGGGCGCAAAATAGCCGCCGTATTCGGGCATCGGTAGCGGATGCGGTTGCGGAATGGGTATGTCGCATTTCTTTGGCGGATCGGGACGCGCCAGTGAGAACATATCGTCCGAATTCTGCGGCGCAAACACAAACAATGCGAAACATGCGGTAAGACGACGGGCGTTATGCGAGCGCGCGCGCGCGCGTGGCACTCACATCATCCGTTGTGGGCGTGCACAGATCCTCGGATATGTTCACGTTATTACTCGCCCGAATTTTCGGCGAGCGCATGTCGTGTAACATCATCGCGTACATCGAATTCGAGTAGGCGGCGCCTTCGGGTATATTGCCGTTGAGACGGTTCGCCGGATCGAAATCGTGCATGGCGTCGATTTTCGGCGAGCCGCATTTTGTCGGATCCTCCCCGCTATGACGTTTGGTGTGAATAGTCCCCTTTTCAACGCCTATGTATTCATGTTGTTATTTGCGGCATAATATCAATAATAACTATAATAATGATAATATGTACCCTCCAATGACACGCAATATCAAATCATGGCATGCTTTATTACCGAATTTCTATGACATACGTCTTTCGCAATAATTCGAGTTTGCACTTTAGTTACGCAAATCAATCCAGACAACGTAATTACAACGTCATGTAAATGTCATGTAATCTATACAGTCAGTAGGCGCATAAAATTTGAAATACTAGAACGCCAAACCGGCGTCGTTATAAGTCTCGACAATTTTGCGCAGAGCACTAATATATGCCGCCGTGCGTAAGTCCATTCCAAGGTCATACTCTTTATTCGTCGCGATAATGTCGTGGGCAGTGCGCTCCACCGTAAATTTCAAGCCCGAATAGACAATGTCCTTCTCGGACGCACACTTCAGTTTCGCGTATAGCTTGTCCGACTTGCAAATCGGAATGTCTTCGCCAAAGTGGTCCCTCAGCGACTTTGCCACCGATTCCAGGATCAATTTCGAAGTGTCCTCCTCGTACCTGAACGTCAGCCGCCCGAATGACACATGATTCAGATCCTTCAACCATTCGAAAAATGACACGGTGACACCGCCGGCATTGTTGAACAGATCCGGCACGACGAGGACGTTCTTGTCCTGCAAGATCTTATCGGCCGCTGGTGTCGTCGGCCCATTGGCACCTTCGGCAATAATCTTGCACTGCAACCTATCGGCGTTGTCACTGCGCAACTGCAGCTGCACGGCGCCGGGTACCAAGATGTCGCACGGCTCAAACAATAAATCCTTATCGGCGGCTTCGGCGCCAGGAAAACCGACGATACTGCCGTTGTTCGTGTGGCGGTAATCTTCGAGCTCCATCGCATCGATGCCCTCGGGATTTTTAATCGCACCATCGATTTCCACAATGCCTATGCACTTGGCGCCGGCGCGCTTAAAGTAACGCGACGTATGGAATCCCACATTACCGAAGCCCTGGCAGATAAACGTCTTATCCTTCCAGCCCGGCTCACTAATGCCCATCTTTTCGCACCACCCCTTATCGCGCAGAAACACGTCCACGCCGTAGAAGATGCCAAGACCGGCCGCCTGCGTGCGCCCATTGATACCGCCCTGATTGATCGGCTTGCCCGTGACGACCCCACGCGCATTGATATCCTTGTGGCCGATGGTCTTGGAATACGTGTCGGCAAACCAGGCCATTTCGCGTTCGCCCGTGCCCAAATCCGGCGCCGGCACGTCGATCTGCGGCCCCATGAAGCACTTCTTCGCCAATTCGAGTGCAAATCGTCGTGTGATGCGCTCGAGCTCGCCCACAGAGTAGCAGGCCGGGTCGATCTTCACGCCGGCTTTGGCGCCGCCAAATGGCACACTGCTGCAGGCGCATTTGTACGTCATGAGGCAGGCGAGCGCCGCCACCTCATCGCGGTTGATGTTCGCCGCGTAGCGAACACCGCCCTTTGCCGGCATGCGGTGCATGCTATGCTGCGCGCGGTACGCATTGATCACCTCGTACTCGCCATCATCGCGCTTGATCGGAAAATTGAATTCGCCAACATAGGTGCAGCTGCACAACATATTCAGGATGGCGGTGACGCGCCTTTCCGCCTGTTCTCGTGACAACCGGCTACCTTTCGCTTCCATCAAGCCCTTAATCAAGTTCTCCTCCGATTTCACGGCGGCATTGTGAAAAAAGTATTGCACCATAGCAAAGAATTTCGGTTTTTCCGCCTCCGGGATGTCTAGCAGGTGCTCGGGTATCTTGTGCTTATACCGCCGCAGATACTTCAATACCAATGGCAAAACATTCTTTAATTTTGACGTGAACAACATTTTCGCTATTAATATTACTATTAACACTCGGAATTTAAACTGCGATGATACTCCCAAACAGAAGACAAGTATACGGAACCGAATTTTTGTATGATGTGAAATGTGATTAGTGACTAAATAACGAACGCCATGTTTTTGTGTCGTGTCATTACGGAGGGCGCATTCGATATCACTATGGCGGTGAGAAAAATAAAAAGTCACGGCAGCCTACCTAGATCGCTGCGATTGTTCGAGTCGGTTTGCCCGGCGCCGCCACCCGTGCCGTCCGAGTGACTGGATGCCTTCCGCATCACGGTGAGGCGGTAAAACGGCGGCGTTTCGGTGCGCTCGATGAGGCAGTTGAGCGTCTCGACCGTTTGCAGTTCGAACATCATCTCGTCGAGCAGACGTGCGGTTTGCACGCGCGCCAAATAGACAATCACGCGCTTCGCCTGCAAATTTAGCGAGAGCGCGTTCGCATGCGAATTGAAATCATATTCCGTATTTTATTTAATTCAATTCAGACGGGCGGACGTGATCAGAAATACCAAATTAAATTAAATGCTTGTTATATTTTCATTCACTTCTGAATTGGTCAATTTATACCTTTAACTTTACGGAATGCGACTTGCGATGGAACAACAACAACAACAACAAAAATTGGTACTACCTGAATGATGAACAGATGAAAATGTAAAGCAATCTAATCTAATCCAATACAAGCCCTAATTCGCAAGGCACTGTTTTTCTTGCCTGCACAAAGGCGCAAGACATCAAAGCAGCAGAGATTTAAGCCATTCTCAAACACTGCCGCTTATTATTTATTCACCTCGAATAAGAAGACGCACGCGATGTAAAACGAGCCCACCCAACCTCCTCACGTTGTTGCTGTTGCTGCTTGCGCAATCTAATTGGTAATAGGATTAAGGGGGATGCGGGCAAAGGACCTCGGAATGGATATGCAAATTCCGTCGCAAGCCGCAAACATTTGGGTGCATATATAGATATTCGATTCCTCCCATCTACATAATGTAACTTGTTATTGTAGCTACATGTAGCTACTATCCTGTTGCGCTCGAAGCAATTGCGAATATTTCGTAATATGAATATTAAATACATATTTTATTACGTGCAATATAGCGGTTTCATTCACTCGCCCGTCATGTCGAGTAAACATGCCAATTTTCTAATTAGTTTCCGCGAAACTAATATTCAGGATTTAATCAAAACGTAATAAAATTAATATTCATAATTTGCCGCGTGGGCAACAGTTGCCGCTTTTGAATTGATGGCGAAACAGATGCACATGCAAAATCAAAACAAGCAGAATATATGGAGGTGCACTTACATAGGGCAGCAGTTCGTTGGGCGCCATCCCACTGATGATAATCAAATACCGTATGATCACTTTCATGTTGTTCGGCCAGGATGTACACAGCGTCGCCCACACGTGCTCCATTTCCTTCGGATGGTTATCGCCAAACTGCAACAAAAAATCGTGCAAAAACACCATTCACATCACGCAAATATTTACTTGATCATTTTTTGCAATGAATCAATCTACTATCAATTTCAAATGATAATTTTAGAAATACATTCTACTTGATTTCCCTGCACGTAAAGGTAATTGAAACATACCTTTGCAGTGATGTAGAAGATATTGTTCAACACCATCTCAGTCGCCTCGGCCGAGCCCCAACCCTCTTTGCGCGCGCCTGGCTTCGTTTCATTTGCATAGTGCTGAAACAAAGGACGCGTTAATGAGTACAAAACTACCAATTAATCCATCGATTGCATTCGATGTATAGTACGTTTGCATCAGCATCAGATACCTGGTAATAAAAGGGATTCGCCGGCGGCACGTTGGGATCGACCAGCTCCATGTTGTGCAGCCACGGCAGCAGATACTGCAGCAGCAACTGCCGTACTTCCGGACGCGCCGTTTGGAAACGATGCGTTATCTCTGTCGAAATAACAATAAACAAATTACCATCAATCGATTGTAATTCACGGCGCGGCAAATAAACATGACAAGAAATTAACTACAGTATTTTAACTACAGTAATTATATATCGTAAGATAAATTACCGGAAAACATGGGCATCGTCAGCTCCGGATGCAATTGCGACAATTGACTCGACAAATGGATCTGTGAGCGGCAATAGGTGCGCGCGAGGAGCGTGTCCAATGTGCTGCGCCCCTTGTCGCCCTCGGCTGAAAACGAAAAGCAAATGCCGCCGTTGAAGAAGGGTTGAGAAGTGAGTGAGTGACGTCTTGGCGATGTGAAACGATGTTGATTTTGTGCGCGCAAAGGACGAAACGTGGTTCGAGTACCATGTCGCGTGGTGAAGCGGATGACGAGAATGAAAAGAACGGCGAAATGGGGAGCAAGGAACACGCCGCGCCGCGAAGGACAACGCGAAACAAATTATTCGAGTCCTGTATTTATTTAATGTTTTTATGCATATAGCAGATGAGCGTCTTTGCTCATCGCCTTCTTCGCTGTTATATGGATTCGGTGAAGAGTCGAAGAGTGATGAATAAGCTTGAAAAAAGTTGTTAAATTTGAAGGGCGCCACGAGTAATGGCCAAACATTAATTACTTATCATTATTATTGGGGTTCGCATTTGGAAAATGATTTGCAAATTCACTTTCAAGAAGTTTGTATCAAACGGTTTCATATCAGCAGCTAAGGCTCAAGGTACCAATGCTTACACATTTTATAATATAAGCCTGATGGGTTATGTAATAGCGGATCCAACAACTGTGGTGGTTCTAAATTAAGCTTGATGTTTCACCGCGGCTACTCCAAACAAGCTTTGATTCGTCCGAAGTATTTGATAAACATTGCCAATGCGAAACTCAACACCGGAAAACATCACTCGTCATCGGCGGGCGGGCGTTCCTTCAGGCATTCTCCCACACAATGCGATCCCTTCTTCTTTTTCTTCTTCTTCTTCTTCCCCACCCCGCGCGTGGATCTAACTAATTCCAATGAAATGAAATCAACATCAAGTTTCAAATTAAATCTTAACCTTCTGCCTCCTTGCCTCATTTATCTGCCGATTGCGCGTCTTATATGCGAAGCGCAATTTAACATAAATAAAGTAACATCTCGCTTCGCATTTAATCCATTTGCGCTGCTCGTTGAATATTCAACAGCCAGGAAATGTATGAGGAAAAAATCGCTACAATCGAGATAAAATTCGTTCGGATTCAACGAATGACCGGCGTTGTAAATAAAACGGACACAACCTGATAATGTAATCGAATAAAAACAAAAAATCCTCGAAATAATGCCGCCGCCAGGAATATAAAAATATAGGCATTTTTTTTTCATCGGATCATTAGGCCGAATTACCGAGCGGGTCGGCTATACATTGGATGTCTATCAACGGACGCACAGCCCGAAGGCAGCTCTGCGCCGTATCCTATGTTGGATCCTCTCACCTGTCTATATTTCATCTAGATACTTTTCGCATTGATTGATTTATCGATTTAACGCGAACACAATTTGCCGAAATGAAATTTTCGTCGCCGGGAGCTGTGCAAATAAATTTAAGTGGAATACTTCCAGCGTCAACAAGTTATCCAGCATTTCACGATCAGACAAATATACAAAATTTTGATTTTTCATAGCTATTTCTCAAATCGAAAAACATATACCTATAATTAATTGTGCATTAAAATTGTCTTTGTATTTTGTACTTTGTGCTTTGAATCATCAATCATACTGGAATAAAAATGCGAAAAACATATTAAAGCACTCAAAGCGGTTTGAGGAACCTCTAAAAATGATAATAGAACGGATTTAGATCCCTTTTGAACCGGACAATACGAAGTTGAAGTCCCTTTTCGTGCAAAAGAGATCCAATTGTGTTTACCCGAAAGCACTTATTTGAGTGTGAAATGTAGGAGCGGATGTGTTACGCGATGTTATTGATGTGCCAATTTTATTCATCATCAATATAGGTTCATTGCCGACTTCTATCAACAAAATATAATCCACTAATTGTCATAATTTTTCGAAAATCATCACACTAAAGTCATTATTGCTATCAGAAATTAAATAATCTTATTACAATAAAGCAATATTTTAGGGCAATAAAGCACAGCGGAAAATGGGAAAATCTATGCTAGGAATAAAACTTACAGATCGAATAAACAATACAGAAATAACAAAAAGAACGGGAGTGCAAGGCATGATAGAAAAGATCACCAAATTGAAATGGAGCAAGAGAGATGACAGGTGGACTAAAAGGCCGTTGAAATGATGACCTCGCATGGACAAGAGAAGTAGAGACAGATCACCAACACGCTGGACAGATGACATAGAGAAAATAGAGACTAGATGGATGCAGTTAGCACAAAATAGAACTTCCTAGAGATGTGCTGAAGAGGCTAGAAAGAAGCTAGATGATGATGATCATTGCCAGACCGTTTTAAAAGCCCTTAAACAAAGTAACCAAGTACTGGTCCGCAAGCGAACGGAGAACCAAAAGGAAAACACTTAGGAAAGCAATTTTCTTTAAAATAACATCAAATCATGCAACTTAATTAACCTCCATGTAATATACTAAGTTTTTCATTGTAATGAAAAATAATTGTGATAATAAATTTATCCGCACTTGTCCACTCGCGGGTTTTGCTTCTGACGAGATTCATTAGGACACTTATCGAATTACGACGCGCTCATTAAATTCTCTCGTCTGCATCAACATTACCAGCGCGACGCCATGCTAACATCTCGCATCGATATCATCCACATATCAGATTTAATCACATTCAACGACTGCTCGCTCACCGGCACGCATCGCGCAAACCTCTACTACTTCTTTGTCGTCCGCTGGGACTTTGTTTTCCTTTGATCCCCAACGGTGCGCATAACCGTTCCCGGAGCACGCGCGCAGCACATACGCGGTGAGTATGTACAAATACAGAAATTCGCCGAAAATAAGACCTTAAAAGTAAGGCAAACAAAAACTTGCAGTTTCAGCATAAGATCAAGGAGAAGCCCACAAAAATCAAATGCCAGAAACACGTGGCGTTGTGCAGTGCATAAAGACCGACCGTCGGTTCGTCCTTAGCAAGGAGCAGTGTTGTGCATGCTTCATTTGAGCCGCTTTAAAGTTAACAAGCCAACAAGCCAAGGATGTGTGCCTGCATCCCGCCGACAGCCGACCAAAACGACGCCGACGCTTCATTGCGTGCGAGGAGCGTCGCGACGCCGCTCCTGGACGCTGCGCACGTTAGTCGACTCCAGGCCGGACGTGCCACCGGAAGCACAGCACCGCATCGTGCGCCACTTGTTACTCGCTCCGAAACTTCCAAAATTGACGCGACGTCCGAAATTAATCGATTAACTCATCGATAAAGTTTGTTACTTACTAAGTTTTAATTAAGTGAACCCACCCGTGCAAAGTGCATTATGAAACATTGTTGAATTACACAGCGAGTAATAAACAATTAATGAAATGAACAGAAGACGAACTGCGCGTGGGCGGTAAACATTCGTGTGGGCGTTCGTTCGAATTGCAAACAAAACGTGACGAGTCGCGCAAATTGATTGATTGGTAATGGAGGAAAGCAATGCGGCACGCGACGCATCCAGCATGAATGCGACGCTCGCCGCGTACGAGGAGAACGTAACACGCTTGTACATCAAGCGTGCCACTTACTACCTGATGCCAATACTCATCATCTTCGGCGTGTTGGGCAACACGTTGTCCGCGTACGTGATCCTGAAAACCAAGCTGCGCAAACTATCCTCATCGCTCTACCTTCTCACGCTCGCCACCAACGATTCAATCATCCTGCTGACGATTGGCATTCAATGGTTATTAGAAAATGCCATCGACGTCATTAACAAGCCCGTGCTCTGCGAGTGCATCACGTACGTGAGCGACCTGTGCGGCTCGCTGTCCGTCTGGCTGATTGTCGTCTTCACCGCCGAACGCTTTGTGGTCGTCAAATATCCGCTGCGCTCCAAGGTGCTGTGCACCGTCACACGCGCCAAAACTATCATCGCCGTGCTGTTGCTCATCATGAGCATCGTGTACTCGCCCGTGTTGCTCATCGCCGGCATGGAGCACAGTACGTACGCCAACGGCACGATCTGCACGCAGCGCGATGAATGGCGCACGCTGGGCGTCGCGTTTAATACGTTCGATCTGATCTTCACGTGCGTCCTGCCCGTCGCAATCATCTCTACGCTAAACTCGGTGATCTGCCGAAAGGTGTGGATCTTTTCCGGCATTCGCCGCAAGATGACCGACAGCTATCAGCTCGACACAATCTCCGAGTCGGCGCGCACCCTCAATGAGGTGAAACTGCGCACGTCGCGCTCCTCGTACAAGATGACCAAAATGCTGCTGATCATCTCGACGGTCAGCTTGTGTATGATTCTGCCCAGTTATATTATACGCTTCGTGTTTCACTTACAAAATGTAAGTATATATAGTATGCATGACGCGGTTTTAAGAATTAGGTACTGAATTTAGCTGCGTTTTGCAATAAATATTTATCGGATCATACCTAATAAATTGCATGCTAGACGCAGCCGAGAGGAAAAAGAGATGAGCTGCGCAAATTCGCAGCATAGTATTATTAATCGACTCCCACAGAAAATTTTGATAATTTATAAACTAGAAATTTTACGATGCGGCAACGCTGTTGACTTCTCTATACTCATATAAATTGATTTCGGCGCTCCTTTTTTTGCATGCAAATCATATTTTATCTCAATATCTGTGTTACCCGCAGACTAGACGCGAACGTATTAATTATATAAGCGCTCGGCGGGCGTTCATAAAAGTTTTAAAAAGTTCAGAGAGCACAAACATATAAACCGATGCGTTCCCCAGTGCTTTTATGAAATTTTTGCAAATGAGCTTTGCGAAAGCACCGCAAATTTTTGCCGACGTGGAAAATTCGTCCATATTGTCCATATTTTAATATAAAAATCGATTCGGTTTTATATTAGCAATACTACCAAAGGCGCTATCGGCACCGTATTGGTTTTGATCTAATTTTTGAACAAAGTAAAGATAAAAACGTGCACCGAAAGTAATTCAACAGACTTCTGTAAATGTTCACCCATTCACATCACATCAGCCTCATATCATCTACACTCTAATCTACCCGGAACCGAACAACGGCATGTGTTAACAACGCTGATCTGACTAGGACAGCTTGTCAAGCTTGAATGAAGAATAAAAAAGGGCATCTCACGCATATAATCAAAATTGGAGCATTTCATAATAAAATAAAAACAAAAAATAATAAAATATCACATTTCCATGGACAAACACATGATGATGGTCGCATTTCATGAAATAGCTAAAACATTTGTACAAAAATAAAACCAGTTACTATCAAATATCAACGCAATTTCGGTGATGAATTATTTAATATTTAAATGTTAGAATGTTTATTTAAAATATGTATGAATTAATCATATCATATTGGAAGCTCAAATGAAAATGAATCTGTTTCCCAACGAACGGAAATTAATCATGAAAATGAAGAACATCGCTAACGACTACCTCATCACACCGCGAATGAAAATCGCAACTAAAATGACAAATTATCTTCACGAATCGTTAAGCCCAAACTTTTGGTACAGCGTTCAAAGCAGGGTGTCATATCTGTTTCCTTTCTTTAAAGATAAATATTTTCGTAAATTTATATGCTAATATCATTCGAAGGTAAGGCGCAGACCGAGAATAAAGAGCGTTGTGGACATAAGCCTCGCTTCAGTCAAATTCAATCAGTGATCAAATTGCTGCCATTCTTTCATCGTGAAAGCAAAATTGAAAAATTATTACGTTCGTGATGAGAGTGATTATAAGTAGCGCAGCAAAATTATCCACGAAACAATTGTAATATTCTCCGAATATTTGAAATAACAAAATACTCATTAAACTTTACTTTAGAATTTTTGCGCTGGCGTAAAAAGTGCATAATAAAGAAATAGTTTTGAATTTCAAAGTTATTGTTACGAAACTTCGCTCGGATATATTGTTTCAAAAGAAAATCTGTGAAAATTAATAAGCTCTCAATTTCACAATGTCTGCAGAGTCTACTTTCGAAAGATTTCTCCTCTGCCGCTCATTCAAACACACGCGCACAAAAAAACCAATTCACACCAAATTTTCCCCTTGATGGCACACCCTTCGCCAACTTTTCGATTTGCCATTATCGCGATCCTGACCACCTCGGCGCGAAAACATAATTAAAATCCCGGCACATCACTGCCGCGAGGGCTACGCACACGCCGACCGACAACAAATTAATCTTTAACGAATGTTAATCCCGCACGTGCGTATACAAACGCAACTTACGCGCTAAACGTAACCCCATTTGCGGTGCGGTCGTGCCAAACTGTAATTAACAAATCATTTATCAAATTCCCAAAGCTGCCGAACCGTTGCGTTGGCGCTGCGCTGTGTTTGGCTCCCGTTGCCAACGCGCAATTCAAAACGGGTTAATATTATACATAATAATGAATTAATAGCGACACCCTTGGCGCCTGCCCAGTGAAATCAAACAATAACTTGCCCGAAATGCACACACACACGTCAAGGGTGGAAATTTCGATAAAGATTGATACGGACATCTTTTGGGGAAGAAAATCAAACGTAACTCAAATGAAACAAGACGCTCAAAGCCGCAAGATTTGCTCAAATTTAAATCATCCGAGGACCGCTGTTTTCCTTGGGCAATCCGCAATTTCCTGCAATATCGAAACAAATCCAATCGTCGGTTAACAGTAATCGACGGTGATGTATGCAGATCGCTGGCTCCAATAAATTTAATCTGTTGATCAATCTATGTTATAACGCAATCCTCCACGCATGTGCACGCGCCAAACGTTTTGATGTGTTTCGATTAAACATCGCATATAGAAATAATAAGCAGACGTGGGGCGCGCCGCCAATTTATGAACTAATTGTAAAAAACTCATCGCCACCATCGATTCCACACACAAGCGCGGTATCTCTGCGAAAAAAAATATTTAGACATAAAAAACGCGATCGGTAACTTATGTCAATAAATCCGCACCGATCGCACAAATCACAATCGCGTTTACAACATTCTTTCCATCTGCCCTCCGTCATCATCAAGCAATGTGCCGTTCTGTTTACCGATTTCTGTGCTTTCAAATCAATCTCAATGAATAGAGATAACTTTTTGGCTTATTTTTTTGAGAATCAATCAGAATCACATTGGTTTCGCTAATGGTCTTTTTTTGTTATTCTATGTCCCCAGCTGGAGCTGGTGAAATTGTCCGACACAGATACGCTTATCACGGTCCAGCTCTACATGCAGTTCCTCTACTACCTGACGTTCGGCATCAATTTCGCGCTGTATTGCATCAGTGGCCAAAACTTTCGCAAAGCCGTCGCCGCGACCTTCTGCCGGCGGCGCGCACGCCGTGATGCGCCCGCGATGGCGACAGGTATGTGCGTATGTGAGCAGCGACTATGCTTTTACCCCGAATTTCAACAAAAACACAGCCTGAATGGCTTCGAATAACGGTCTCGCGGGATGTGGAAATTCATTTCGCATGTGAAGCGTCAAATGTAGCCAACCAAACGACTGCCTATATCAAATAACACGACGCTGTGTTGATTGAACCAACACTACGCGCCGTATCAAAATCGAAAATCAACTTCAGCCTCAAACTAGGTATAAAAACTAATGCGAAAGTTAGCCCGAACCATTGGGAAAAAATCACATGGCGCGAATTCGAACGCGATTCCCATTACCCGACCGATAGGCGCCGCGCCGGAAAAGTTTCTACTCACTCTGCGTTCCACTTCTTTTTGCAGAGAATCGCACGCAATCATCCGGATTATTCAACTATCAATCAACTTTTCGCAGCCGGAAAACGACGAGATTGTCGGATGCATCTGTCTGAGACGTTTGCGAGCAATGCAAACAAGAGCCCATTCATTGTCTCCGCACAACATTAATTAATTGCGCGCCCTCCCCGTAGAAACTCCATCAACAAGCACTTGTGCTAATTAAGATTTAGCATCGATGTCAATTTCAATTTGTATAAATGTATAAATGTAGTCTTATAACCATCATTGTTTTCCATTTGCTTTCAAATGAAAGCCAACAACCACGTCTATGATATTTTTCTTGTATATGATGTAATACAATAGTGAACGCAAGCGAATGCGGCCATAATAAAGTGAAGCGTAAAAGGTGAATGAGTAATTAATTTCTCCAGCACAAGCGAGCAGTGTGCAAGCGGTATCAATTTATTTTCAACCCTGTGTTCAGTGAAATGCCCTTCAGTTCCCTTGTCTACAAAACATCTAAAACAAAGCGCGCTACAATTGTCATGCGCACTTCAACAAATATTTGCGTGTACATAGTGATGTTTCGCAATCATTAATTATCATACGACAAATAAATAATGAAATGTAATGACGTGAAAGATTTGTTAGCCCCTGGAGAGCATTCATAGATATGATCAACAATCATCGTAATATTTAACCCCGTTTTTGGAAAATAAAATAACCAGCTGTTCATTTATAGCAATATGATATTAAACAAAACTTTTTATATTAACAAAGTAGTCAAAATTGAATTAACTTGATGTTTATTCTATGTCGAACGGCATATCATCGAAAGTAAACATATTTTTTTACGTATGTCGCACCAAACCAGACCGAAAAAGTTGAATGCAAATAGTACGAGCGCAAAAACAACACAAATCGCACCGCATCCATCAAGTGCTTCTGTCGCATAAAAAATCACCTTTTTTAACCGCAGTTAAATCAATTAATTTCACCCACGCACTGGAACAGTCGTAAACTGCTCCCATTAAAATGCGTGAAATCCAACGTGTTTTATTTAGATTGGCATGAAATAATACCACGTTACGCAAGGGATAATAATATCATAATTGTAACAACACACGCTACATAACTATTATACGCAAAGTCATCAATTAGAGCGATTAGAGAGAATCACAATAAAGATTAAAAGCCACTCACCCAAATCCCCTTCAGCCAAAGGACGCACTGTGCCGAAGAAACGCTTGTCCAACAGCTGCAGCAGTTGCAGAGCAGCGTCGCGGACAACTGGCCGAGGACACCCCGTGTTCATAAGCGTCACGTTAATGACCGCCGTTAAAAGGTCGCAAGGATATTCTCTGTAAACACACGCAAAGCATCCCCAACAAATTAATTAACTACTCCTGCATCTTCATTAACGACACTTTGAGAACAAAACCAAAAAGCTCGTATTCTCACCTTGCACTGAAGATGGTAGCGAATGCCAAAAAGCACCCGTCAGCGACCGCCTGCGTGCCGGTGTAGCATCGATCGACGCACCAATCCAGCACCAGATCGAAATCCGGATTAAATTCCAGCAGCAGCACCACAGTCTCCTTGGCCAAATTATACACCTATCATAAACATATTCATCAAACAGCGGGATCACAAAAACCATGTGAACATTGTACCCTGTCCTCATGGCTTTCTAGCATCATATCCAGCCACTTGAAGAAAATATTCTCATCGGGCCGATTCAAATCGTCGAACCACGGACCGCAGCACAGCAGAGCAGTCATCGCTTGCAGCACGCAGAAATGGAAATCGTTCGACTTCTTGTGCGATGCGTCGGCCGCATCCACCGACATCAGCGACGAGCTGCTCGCCACCGTCGCAGTGGAGGCGCCGGGCGCTGGCGTCGTACCCATCGCCGCAGTCCCCTTGCGAATCGACGCACCGTAGTTCCCCGACCACGTCGAGAACAGCATGAATAATTTACGCCGCAGGTCCTTTTTCAGCAGCATGTGGCAGGTTTCAACTAGATAGCAAATTAAAAATTCGCAAAAGAACACGCCGTGAGATTGCAGCTACTCACGGCTGAAGCTTTTAATCATTTTGCGAATAAAGGCGCAAAAGTACTGGACGACTTCGCGCACGTACACGGTGTTCTTGTCCGGCTCCGATTCGAGATAGAGCCGGGCGCCGTCCATGTACTCGACGAACGTCGGATGCAGCGTGCTGCGGTCCAACACGAACGCGCTCACGCCGAACGTGCCGTACTCGGCGATCAGTTCTAAAACTTTGATGAGCTGCAGGCGCAGCGAGTCGCGACGCCGCCGCCGACGCACGTTCTCCTGCTTGCGATCGACCGCCTCGCGAATGTACGGCACTAATTCTTCCATTAGATCTCTGCGAAAGAAAACAAACGGCGGGGCGGGAGGAAGGTGAGTATGAATGCGTTGGTGGGCAATGACATGGAGTTGCGTACTTCAGAGCATCGCTGTTGACGTTGCCGAGCGCATTCACGGCGGCGGTGCGCACGTCGGTGACTTCGCAGCGCAGCAGCGGCACGATCAGCTTGTAGAGCGCCGTCGGCGATGCCGATACACCCCCGGCGCTCTTCGCCTCATTGCGCTCCGCGTTAAGGCTGTCCGGAGACGAGCTGCCGATCAAAAACCAAAGCGTGCGAGTGATTTGCATGGCGCGGGAGCAGCACGAATGATTGATTGATATATTCTTATCACATTGATATCCGTGGCGCGAAATGTTTGGAATGCAATATGTTGGATGCAAATGTGATCGTTTATGTTTCGATTTGCACTGCGTTTCGTGGTTGTGGTGGGTGGAGGGTGAAAATGCGAGCGACCAGAACGAATCTACGCCCATTTAAATTCGATTCGCAAGGCGGATCGAATTCCATGGGGGGTGCGAATGAGAACGAACGAGCGAACGACGATAAGTAGCTAAAAAGTCTAACGAACTTCTACAAAGTTCTAAACTTCTAATAAAAATTACAGCGTCAGTGCAACGAACGTGAAGAATATATTCTTCTTCGTGTTGCGATTCTAATTGATATTGAGAGCATAGCGGAAATCGATGGCGAATGTATAAAGAAGTTAGAAGTAAGTTTCTTTTGGTTCGACGTTAAACTGCGCACATAGAACCAAGCAAAAACATGATGAAAATCAAATGAAATTGGCATTTGGGCATTCACCTGGTTCGTTTGTGTTGGCGCCGAATGGCGGAGAGCGGCAGTGTGAACCTGCCGGTGGAGATCAGGCCCTGCGCCTGCACCAGATTTTCGAGACTGGTACTGAGCTCACCGGACTCAACCACACCCTCCAGCGAACTGATTCAATTCGGTTCGAAGCCGGAGAGGGTATGTAGAAGTAGTAGTAGTAGTAGTAGTAGTAGTATTGTGTGGAAGAGGAGGAATTTCATAAGAAAGAATGTAAATTAATCAGCAAATCATCACGACGGTGCGTCACTCTAGTTGAATTGATTGTGCGAATCCTCGTGTTTGAATTATATTAGTAAAATTGCTTAAAAGTACTTTTTGTTGGTTTAAATCTGTGAAAGCACGAGCGCACCCCCACCGCAACCTCACAGGATATCAATATAATCAGATCACAACGCCGCTTCAAAGCTACGAGTACATTCAACATGGCGAAAACATTTTTGCAAGGACAATCACCATTTCGCTAACACCCGGTGGGTATAGTATTAGACAAAATAACTAAACAAACAGTTACTCGCACACTGAATAAACAAACAGATAACAGATAACACAGGGCATAATAAATTGGGGTATACTCTGGGAAGGGTAGAATCATTAATTTGTACTCGAAATACACGAATAAGTCTATCGAAAAAAGAAGTCCTGTTGCACGTCATGTGTATTTTATTTGAGAACATGCAATGCAATTGTTAATTAGAACGAACAATGCTTTCACAAATTAATGACGTGCAACAAGAGTATCTTTCATTCGATATAACATTAATTAATGTCGAACTTTAATGAACGCAAAATACTAACGCACTGCGTATACCAAAGAATTTTCATGGAGACACAATCACACGCAATTCTACCCCCTTATCATCATTATTTACTAAATATTTTGCGCAAAACAATTCATGTCCCATGTCCCCAAATTTAGCAAATGTATGTCAGGTCCCTCGCGTTATCCACGCATACGTGATGCTACTAAATACGTGAAGTATCAATTACGCGTTCTCCATAGTAAATTCAATTCAAGTTTAAAGTTCGACTGCATAAGTAATAAGTACTGACGGCTAGGTGCCAACGATAATGTAAAATTGCAGCTCTCAACAAATACGTAATAGAGAATGTGAATTAGTTAAATAATGAATTAAAATGTGGCTGATGCTGTTATCTGCCTAAATCAAGTGTAATGTGCAAGTGCAACAGTAGCAGCACCGGCAGTGTGTATGTGAGGCACGTTTAAATAATGTATTATTATCACTTACCTTAGACTGAGATCAGGACTTGCACAGCGAATGACAGGATTCGGCACCGGCGGGACCACTTTCAACGCAAATGTGATGTAGTTCTTCCACAAGAAGATGTAGATGTCTCGTTCGTTCAATGGCTTCTTCACAGTCGTCGAACTACGCAAAAGCGATGCACGATTATCGTTCACCGGACTGAAGAAAACAAATTGGGATAAATTAGATAAAAGTTGACAAAGTTATCGAACAATTCAAACTTACGTAGGATCAATCACAGGATACAAGGAATTCAATCGGTTAAACACCAACGGCCACGCATGCTGCACGACCGAAGGACACAGCGACAGGACACGCTCGCGCTCCAAAAACGCAAACAAGCACGTGCCCCATGGATCGACAGCGTCCAGTTCGTAAGTCAACGTCTTGCCATCCTCATGCAGGCCAGCCGTCCACAGCGAGGTGCTGCGTTCAGCCAGCCATTGCGTGTCGATATTGGTCGCACCCAAAAGAGCAGTCTTTTCACTCGCCGGTAGGATACTCAGAACTTTCTCGACGACTTGCGGACAAAACTGGTCCATCACATCCACCACGGACGCCTCTTCAGTGCAAGCGAGCAACTTCTGAAGGATCTTAACGTCGCGCAGTATCAACACGGCGAGCTTACGCGGTACCACTCGATAGTTGCAAAGCATCACTAACGCAAACGCTTCCACAAGTTGCAGAACGGAATGCACCGGCTCCGGTTTCGCGTTGTCCGTGCGCTTGTTCGCGTCTTTGTTCTTAATAAATGTCTTCATGCCACCATCGCCGTTGCCACCGGTTCCATCTTTGCTCAACCGCATGCTGGCGTTCAACTGCGTGCTGGGTAGCAAAGCAGCCTTCCACGGCGTTAACAATTGCAGCAGCATGCGCATGCCACTATCCACCAGCTGCGGGAAAGTATCGAGCACTTCTTTGGCGAGGAAGTGCGTGAATCCCCACAACACGTCCTGCCGCCAGTCGGGGAACTCCATCACGAGCAGCTGCAGGCTGTTGTATGCAAGCGCGCGGAGTTCTTCGTCGATATGGACGGTGAGCCGCGAGAGTAGGTCGACGAGTTCGGCGCCTGTCATGCCGTCCGGTATCAGCCGCGGCACGGCGGCAACGCACGTGCGGAAGAGATCAATGCGCGGCTTCCGCTCACCGGTGATCATCTCATCCGGTTCCTTATTCACGTTCTGCACGCTCGTCATCATCAGCGGGCGGCCGTATTGCGAGTCGAGCGCGCGCAGAATGTCGACAAACACACGACGCACGTGCGGGAAGTATGATGACATGCCGATGCTCTTCGCCGTGTCGTCGGTGAGTGTCTTATTGAGGAAGATCTTGCGAACGCGTAGAGTATTGCCGCTGGGCAGCACGCCCATCGCGCGCGGCATCGGTGGCTCGCCCTCCTTCTGCTGGAGGCTATCGGCGACGACGAGGAAAGCGCGCAGACCGATATTCATGCGCTCCGGTGTGAGAATGATCTTAATGGGACGCCCGACCGAAAGCAAATCGAACACAATCTCGCGCATTGCGAAATCGAGACGCTCCTGCGCAATGAATTGGATTATTTTCACAAAGATGTGAAGAGGTGTATCGCGTGGCACAACGCCCTTGGAGCCTTTCGGAAACAGCGAGTTGACAATGCTCTGGAGGCGTGAATGTGTCGCCGAATTACTCTCGCATTTGATGCGAATCATGTAGACCCAGAGCAGGCGATAGAGCGATTCGAGGGCAACGCGGCACATCTTTGAGTCGCGATTCTTCAGATGCGAGAGGCACATAGCGAGGAAATAATGCCAGTTTTGCAGGAAGAAAGCCTTTTGGCTGACGCACAGCAAGCATGTGATGAGTGGAAAGAGCGCCAGACGATGCTTCGACTTGGTGCTAGCATCCAAAGTTTGTGAATAGAGCATTTCCACGAAGTTCTTGAGGCATGGCACATTCACTTCATTCTTGACAGTCTGTGAGTGTACAAAATTTAATAATTACTAACAATGCGAAAGAATGCAAATTATCATTGTCTTACCGCAGCAACAGGAACAAGAATCTCAACGAAAAGACCGGCCAGTGCATGCTTTATGTCCTTGTCCTTCACGTCGAGAAAATATTGCGCGCACTCCTGCATGAATTGGAATGATGCTTCGAATTCCTCGATGGGCACCATCTTCACGCGAAAGAACTTCATGCCCATCAATAAACTAATTATGCTCTGCGTTGTGATCGGGCTGGGATCTCGTGCACGCAACTCTTTCAGCTCGGTCATGAAGCGCGTTCGCACCGACATAAAACGCGACTGAGCGAGCGCACCAATCACCTCCGCATATAAATCCGCAATCATGTGGATATTCGCCGCATTTGGACTGGTTGCAATCCTATGAATATAAAATAAACACCCAAAAGATATGGAAATAGTTCTTGTAAGTTAGGCCTTACCCTTCTCTGTATTTAAAATGCTTAAATGCAATCGATTCGATATATTGCACGAGATCCTCATGGCCGGGATGGAAAGAGAGCTGCCGAAGGACTTCGATGAGCACCAAACAAAAGATGAACTCAACGGCGAGATCGCGACGTTCTTGTTGCACCTCTTCTTCGCTGCGTTCCATCACCTCCGGTGTATTACCCGACACTATATTAATAATACTAAAGAAAAAATGCGATTAGAGACAGCATAAACCACAAAAAGGGGGCAAACGCACCTTTTTCCTTTCTCCACCTTCTTTTGTTCGGCATTGCTGACTTCACTCAATTGGCGTTCGTACCACGAGAACAACGCCTTCAGCAGCGACGGCAAGCAGTGCTCTGCCACCGACCCAAATGCACTCAGCAGCTGATCGAATTGCGAATCTTCTCCGCGCTGCAGCACCTTAGAGAGAGCCTTGTCCTGTGCATCGTACATCACCGACTCGATCTTGCGTTCGGCTTGCAGCGTGAAATCCGCGAAGAGCGTGCGCATAACAAACTCGCCGGGCCGGATGTCCATGTCGATGCTGGGGCCGGCACTGGGATGCGGTGAACGATCCTTGGTCGCGCCCCACGGCAGCACCGTGCCTTTGGAACTGGAACTGTTCAACGTGGCCGTCGTCGGAAGGCTACATTGCCTTGATTCATGTTCTATAAAAGACTAGTCAAACACCATCACATTTACACTACAGAATGGAATACCTGGTGAATGTGAGCCAACAATTGTTGAACCTTCACTTGATGTTGAACTGATATGCACAGTAGGACCAATCAGTAATGTTTTATCAACATTGCTCGATATTGATGTGTGACCACTATGAGTGCCTGAACCAGAAAAGTTACTGTGTGATGATTCCACATCAGAGTCCTGACCGGAGACAATTTCTGCAATGGAAAGCAAGTTTAATTGTCGATCTGATTTCATTGAAAGCAATTTGAACCACATGCTGATGTATAATGGTATACACTAACGCCTGGGCGTTCACGAAAACTAATCGCCAAACGTGCGATTTTCATTTATGCATAGATAACATTGATAATGAATGATAATTGAATGCTCAAACACAACACAATACAAGCATGATAAATATGCTGGAATGCTGGGACATATTTTGTGTGTGATGCAGAATTACATACCTGTCGGATCTTGCAATGTTATCGTTGTGTTTTCTGTGGAATTGCTTACATTATCAGCCATGATAAATACGAATTAGCAACAGTGTCTGCAAATGAACAACTAAGTGTTAATAGTGTTGAAAACCTAAATTATTTTCAGCATCATAACAAACTACGCCGTAGGTTTACAATAAACTATCGTTCCTGTGAATCACAACACGATAAGCACACAATAGTCTTCGCTGATTGTACAGAGTTATAGTCAGATAACTACTAGTTAATTAAAATGTTAAGGAATAAATGCAAGTATGCAAGGAGATATGTATTACCTTGTTACATGTTTCGATTAATCCAAAAATAATCGTCGATACTCGGAATTTATGTGCTTCATCACTGATTTGCTAAATCACACATTGATCGCACTACCACTGCACGCCAGGACAAATAAATATTGTAAAGTTTCTTTATATAAATCGTCGGTACGGTAAATGAATGAAGCCGATGAAGCACTGCTGTTGACAAATACAAGATGGGTTGGGGGTTAGGTTAGGTTATCCAATTGTTATCAGCGTTTGCGTTTCGCCGTATGATGGCGCTATAAACGCGTTTCTTATCTTACACTTCTTCTTGGCTGCCCAAAGAAGTTGGAAAGCGCACATCTTCCACACGAAATGAAGGAATTTTCAGCTTTTCTGTCGTCATTTTGGTGGTTCAGACGCTTATAATTGGGTTACTAATTGAACTAAAAAAATTAATTAAAACTAATTACGGCGTGGAGCTCATTATCATTCAAATAGCAAAACGGGCTTTTGTTACCCATGATTGAGTATGTACCTGATTATTGATTAGAAATAAGCTACAAAGGTGTATAAGTAACAAACCTGTAAATGTGAAATTAAATTAACATATGTTTTGTTGGCCAACAATAAGTAAGTAGTCATTGCTTTGTACGCTCTGTGCCATTCTTAAATCCATATTTATTTACTCAAGTCCAATTGTTCGCTCTATTGCTAATTCGTTGGTTAAATGCCCACAACTCTTTTTGACGGAGCGTCTTGCTATTCAAATATAGCGTAATGTTGATAACGTCGCTGGTTTGCCACCGGCTCGAGCGTCATGGCCGATCCGCTCACTTGGCATGCATGCATAAATTTTTTGCGCAAATAATAGGAAGCCAATAAGCTCTAAACTAAACCACTGCTTACTTATCTAATCAACGCAAGATTTCTCTTAAAACCCCAAATTTAGTATATGTACTTATAATAATAGCGCAATGTTAAATTATTCCAAGCGCCTCACGACTGATTGTGAGTCGCCAATCCGGTAAAGTGGTGCATATTTCATCTTCTAGCGCCTGCAATAAGATATTATTAAGCAAGTGTGTACTCGTATGTATACGAATCCAAAATTGTTCTTACGATGCACACGGTGAAGAGGTGGAGAGGAGGAGATATGCGAGATCGATTCAGATAACGATACTTATATGTTAAGAAACATCCATGGAGTTGAAACATATTATACAGGGTAGCTGAAAAGTTCTGATAATTTTTGCAGATATTTCAACACGAAAAAAATTGAATAAATAACTAAAACTTCTAATTTAGAGATAAGAAAGTTAATTAGAGAGATGAAAATAGCAGTAGACAAAACAATTACAACAAATGTCCGAACTTGCTTCCTTTGGACTCGATAAATTTTTAGATACGCTTTCAAAAAATGTCGCGCGTTGGTCGCGCATTTTTCCACCGCATTCTCGACCTAGGAGCGCATCTAAACCGCTTACGACACGTCGATCGTGGCATATGACGTAGCCGATACTTTTTGCTTCAGGATAGACCTGACAGAGTAGTCCATTGGTTTAAGATAAGGTGAGTTCGACGTCTTTGCTCAAAAATCCAGGAAACAGCACATCGCAGTCGGCGATTGTCGAATTGGCGGAATGCGCCGGCGCCCAGTCCTGCTGAAGTGTGAATCCAACTGGACCGAAGTGCTGCATCGCCCACGGTTCCAGTTCATCGCGGAGGATTCGTTGCTGGTTGATAGCGGCGTTGATTTTGACGTTACACTCGATGAAGGCCGAAGGCGTCTTCCCGGTGGCGCAGATCCCGACCCTCACCATTACCGATGTCGGAAAATGACTGCTACTGATCGTTTTGCAGCTGCGGCCTTTTGCTGACCCTTTTGAGTAGTTGCCGGTGATTCTGGCGGTTATGGATGGGTTTGACCGAGAAAATCATCTCAACAGAACCACCGCCGACCAGCCGACGCATTTTTCGACATATCCGCAACCGTTCTGCCTTCATCGGTTGTTTGAGAAAATTTTCGCGAGCAATTTTGTAAGTGCGCAATCCCATCTTCTTCTTGACAGTGGTTTGGAGGCGATCCCTGCTGATTTGGAGCACTTTTTGCCATTTTGCGCAAGGAGACGTCTGGATTGCGTCGTATTCTGCATTGCACCTTGTTGGCGGTGTCCAGAGTAATCGCGGTGTTTGAACAGCAGCTTCGAGGATGGTACGTGGTGTCACCTGTCTTGTTAAAACGTGTCAAGGTTCTAAAAGTGCTCACGGGTCTGAACCCAGTCGTTCAAACAATGTAGGCCGTCTTCATTCCTGCCTAGTGCAACTAATCAACTGTAACATGTACTGTACCGGATGCACAAGTGAAGAAAAAGTAAAGAATACAGTTCCTGGACCTAAATTTAACCAGGAATTCAATACAATACTCAGAAATAAAATATATACACAATAACAAAGACAGAAGCGTCCAAAAACAAAATTATCAGAACTTTTTAGCCACCCGTATGAAACACTTCACTCACGATACTTTCAACTGTTTTTCTCTTCCACTGGACACAAAATGGAACGTTCCCCGCAAATTGCCTTGTTGTAGGTCGCCATCTTTTGCACTGTCACTTAATAAACGTTTTAATTTAAATTTGATGGTATGACTGGTTGTCTATAAGAAATCAGTAATTAAATACATTTTAAAATAAATTCCGTTAATACCTTATCAATTTTTCAAAAACTATTTCGATATTAAATTATAGCATTTTAGAGAATAAGTATAAATATTTTAAAATTTAAACGTTGAATTTTTAAGTTTTTTACTTAACGGAATTGCATATTGAATATTTATAATTTAAATATTGATTTTAATTCGGAAAAAATGATTGTCACTTGAAGCTGCGCTTTCGCTTATTTTCGACACTGTATGCATGCGCCGCTGAAGGGTCATCGAGGGCCTTTGACCTCATTCCAGGCGCAAACCCACAGGCGCACGAGGAGCGTCACGCGCTAATCGCCCGGCATACTTACTCGCGTCGCCGTCGTCTCT
>JARJDR010000862.1:0-36458 GCA_030264135.1 Myllaena sp. GC000078
TAAAGTATAACTATTTTTCTTCATACATACCAAAATTTAGCTTAATAATTGAGATTATAACCAATAATTTCAGCTCACGTTTCAATTCCTGTCTCACTTGAGTATGTAGTTTATTGGTAGTCCTCTTTTGCAAAGCATAGAAAACGAAGAACTCTGCTTGCAGATCGAAGGCACCTCGTTAATTAGCTTTGTACTAAATCAGTGCTACATTCTACAACTTAGTTTTTAAAAAATGATGAACAATTGGGATAAAATTGTTCAATATTGATCTTGCCCCGTTTGCGATCTTACTCCACTTTACCTTATTTACTTTTTATTTACTTTTTACTTGTTTTTTTTTTCTTATAAAAGAAAGCGATTAGTAGGGAGCGTGTCGGGATTCAAATCCATCCACCACCCACCCACTCGGCCCAATTACAACACGTTTAAGTTGACTAATAGCGGACATGGCATTCCTTTCGCCTTTTGTTGGCGAATAATGTCAAAAAATGCCCCCGTCGATTCGCGCTCCTGCCGCGCGCGGCATAAATATGTATGAGGGACGCTTTTTCACCTTCGCCCGTGGTTTCTATTTGTTTAATCATAGCGGGCGAGAAGCGTGCCAAGCCAAGCACCGCGGGCGGTTACGGCTGGCTCGCGTCATAAATAAACAAATGCGACAACGATTAGTCTTGCTTGCATTAGGTATGTTATACTTATTTTGAAAATGTTCTGATTAATACATGATTGACAGCACGCATCTTTTGCATTGTTTGATAGCGGCTGTGTCAACAAGCATCCGATGATGCATTGCGTGCTACATGCAAATTAGTGCCGGGTACGGATGGATTTCATATCCTTTTGCGTTCCCTTTTGGGTAGCGACGCAGATGTCACCCTTTGAGCCATCTACATAATATTTGTGTGCGCTTGTGGTGACATATTGACAATCAACCCTTTTGCACTACCGCGACCGCCACCGATGGCCTTGTTTACACAAACAAACAGTTTTCGGGGGCCTTCTTTGCGTTCCGTATGCAAATCACAGCAAACACATGGAATGTATGTAACTTTTTATTTATTGTGTTGGGGATGGTGACCTCTGATTTGCATATACGCTATCCCAATATCAAAAGTCGAACAATAACGCAGTTTTTATGCAAATCGCCGCCGCCTATTTCGTGTGACAATTAAAAATTAACGCCGCCTTTTTCGGATTGAGCATTCAACGTTAATTCGTTAATTGATTGAATTTTAATGCATGACATTGCTGCTTACAATCGGCTTGTAATTATACGTCGTAAAAAGTAAACGCACACTCCATGGATGTGCATAAAACGCTATGAAAGCTGTTATTGATTGATATTGATTTTAAGCGTGGGATCGACGCGCCAATTAACAATTCGTTATGCTTGACAATCGCAATCGACGATATAAAATCCGAATCGATTTCAGGTGCGCCTCGGAATTAAACGTAAAAAATGAATTATGGATTAATTCCGGGGAAAAATGAATAGCCAACAATTTCCCAACGATTGATCTTCATCATCCACAATGGACATCGTTGTCATCGGCCGGCAGCGCCGAGTAATAGTAACTCAAGCACTTCTTCTTTTTATTCTTCTTCGTTTTCTACGTTGCGTGATTGATGATGATAGAGCTGAAGGGCTGCGACACAATCGAAGCAAACAACATCAATTTTTATTTTTTGAAATTCCTTAAATTTGATCAATTTATGATCAATATACATGGTTGAAAGCGAATTGGAACAGATTGAAGAAGATGGCATAGGCAAGGAAGCAGCAGCAAGAGGTGGAGGAGGAGGAGGAGGAAGGTGGGCGACGGCGGGTGAGTGATGACCAACATTAGTAACATCAACCAACCCCCACCGCCCCGAGTCACCCGAGGCGTTGCCGCTCGTCGGGCTCTTTGTTTCACACCTTCCTATACCGTTCCAGCAGTTAATTAGTTTCACCATCTAATTATCGAAGCCGGGCCGCCCGACTTCTTCTTCTTCTTCTTCTTCTTCTTCTTCTTCGTCTTCACCGTCCGCTTCGTTCGCATCGCCTCTCTTCGTGCACGGGCGCTGCGTTTTCGTGGTGTATCTCATAAATTACCTCCGCGCGCAGAGCGGGCGCTATTAGCCATCCTCCCCAGCGAGCAGCAGAGCGACGTGCGGACCCGACCCATATCGGACGCGCCGCTTTTAAACGCATTCAGTGTCGAAATCATTACTTAAGGTGTAAACTTGGAAGGCAATTACTGGATCTAATAATTCATTATTTTTGTGTGCGCCCGTGCGAGAGCTCGTCGACATCATCGTCTCCATCGCCGTCGTCGTCGTCGTCGTCTTCGGCGGCGGCGGCGGCTTTGCTTTTGTTTCTCGAGCGGCGGCATCCTCATCATCATCATCATCATCAAAACTCGTCCATTTCTCATCGCGGTCGTTTTTTCTTGTGTCTCCTGGTGC
Source organism: Myllaena sp. GC000078 (assembly GCA_030264135.1). Lineage (NCBI taxonomy): Eukaryota > Metazoa > Arthropoda > Insecta > Coleoptera > Staphylinidae > Myllaena > Myllaena sp. GC000078. Next base: position 2,449 of record JARJDR010000862.1, read on the forward strand.
CAGGCTGGGAACGAACCACTGGCATACAACTTATTCGCTGCATCAACAACCAAATAAATCTTTGCGTTTCCACTACTTATCTTAATCGAATATCAATGTTATAAGTAATGATTTATGCCACTTACTAATTTCTACAAGTTACCTAATTTAGATTTTCTGTTGAAACATGGTTTGGATGCTGTGTGGTGCTTTTGTCTTTCGCTGGCGAAAGAGGAGATTTTTAATAAAACATCTAAAAGAAATTCGCTTCCTCGAGCTGGGCGCGCGCACCAGTTCAATATTATTAAGCCATAAAAACGTTCGTAAAAGCTCAGCGAGCGCTCTCCGATCGCGGAGCGAGCGAGCGACCCGCGCTTCATTGATTGCGAGTTAAATTCATAAAACCGGAAAACCATGAAATATATCACCGCTGCAATCCATTTCTTTTACTATCAGTCGTAAACGTACGAATCGCATGTGACTTTCGCACAGCGGCAAAACCGTTCTGCAGTCAAGCAGCGAATTTTTAGCGTTTCCAACCACAATCGCAACGCACTTCCGCAATTTTTCCCTTAGTGTTGGTGTGTTTAGTTCCGATCAATACCGGACGTGATAACATAAAATCCAATCGTAACTTAAAATTAATACTTAGTACAATTCTTTACTCTTCTTCTTATTTCGTACATGTTGTTAATTAATTAGAAACAATCGTTTCACCGTTTATTATTCTTCTTAAAATTATTTCTTATCAAGAAACAGAGAAAATCTTATATTTTATAATTTATAGTAGATTAAATTGAAATTTATTTCTATTACTGTCAAACGTCTACGACTACAAAAAGGACACTGAAGAAAAAGTGACATTGAGGTCGGGTGGGGCGGGAGAAATGAGGGTTGCACTCGGTTCTCAACTTGATTAATCGCTTGTTATGACCGCGAGAAATTATACACGTCGCACCAAATCAAGACGGTATTGTTGCGGTCGATTCGCGAAGACGCAGGTGGCGCGCGGCGCGGCAACAAATCGCCGCATTTAAATAATAATGCGACTTTGAGAAAGAAGCGGGCGCTCGCCCCAAAATGTAATTTAATATGCTCGACGCACCCCACACAACCAGCGCAAAAGCAGTCGCCAGTCGTCGTCACAATGCCTATTCTATTACAATTTCATACGTATAAATGGCACTAAGTAAATACAAGTCTAAATTTCATCTTTCTCATCCCCGAACACGGGGGGATTACATATCCTATAAATATTCAACTTTCTTTCTTATTTGCACCAATTCTCAATAATAATATCCAATTTCATCCATAATTTTTATTTCATTCAAAAATTTAACCACTTTAATTTCTTCAAACAATTTATTCTTATATATAATTAGCTATTTGTTTAAATAGGTCATTTTTAGATTGTGTAGGTATTTACATATTTATTTTAATTGTGCATTGTGAAAAGTGTAGCAGTGGTGCTAAGACGTTTTGCGCACCACCAAGTCCGGTTCGGATGTCAACATTATAAATCTTGCGACGTGGTGCGCAACCCTTTCGCATGTGTTTGACTTCCACACGTGACTTATGGCCATCGGGCGCGGCACGTTTAAACAGCAAATATAAATGCGATTAACGTGTATTTTAATGAGGGGATATTCAACATTCAACCCCTTCGCAACCCACCCCCCAACGGTAGCAGAGTGCGTGCGTTCGTGCACCACGCCGAGGGCGATACATCACACAAGACGAGAGACCCCTACGCCGAACCCTCATTCGTCTTCTTCGTAGTCGTCGTCGTCGTCGTCGTCGTCCTGCTGCTGCTGTGCTGCTACCATTCGCATCTCACCGAAACGACTTGTTTAAATAAATATCAGCGCATTCAATTTGGACCTAATTCGGAAATTATGAGCTAGCCCCCCATTCATTCGGATTGCGTTTTAATGCCTACCAAACCGGATTTCTCCGCGTTCCGCGCAATTCGCAACCAAGAGAGGACGTCTATTATATTTAAATTACTGCTTCAAGGCAAGTCGGCTGCTAACTGCCAGGATGACACATGTTTCATTCTCCATACGCTTTGGTCTCGGTGTTTAATGCGGTTTTCTTTGGGCATTAAACGCAATTTCATTGTGTGATGCAATTTGCAAGGATAATCCGTAAAAAATAACAGATAATCGTCGGATATGGCTATTAAAAACTCACTATTAAACTATTAAAGAAATTGTGTTTGATATTAAGTTATATTTCCAATATTTAAAACAATTTCAAGATTGGGCAGTTAATAAATAACAATTTGATGTTGGATGGCACGCAGAGGAGCAGAGGATGAGATTCGATTGGAGAAGAGAAGACGAAACGTCAGTCATTTGCGTTTGACACGAACGCTTCTTGCTTGCTTGCTTGCCTGCCAGTCGTGTTCGTTATAAAATGAAATACGCAAGAAAAAACGTGATTGCTGATGCATCGTTGACTTCTTGGTAGTTGCCAGAGTAAATACGCATTACGCGTCGATCCGGCAGAGACGTACTGCATCACAAACGCCTTCCTTGGGCAATCGAAAGAGCGTCTGATGCGTAAGCACAATGAAGCCGTGCCTGTATGAAAAATGACGAAACGCCACAGTCGTGTAACGAGCAGGAGGAATCCGCGTGACGGTGTGTTGTAGTATCATTCGGCCAGAGCGGCGGTGGCGGTGGCGGATGCCATCCGCATCTCCCGCGCCCGCCCGCCGTCCATGTAATCCATCAACATCAGATTTAATTCTTCACGGGAGCTTAACTTGGGACCCACACCGGAGTATAGCAACACCGTCGCCGTCGCCCGTCGCATTCGTTGTTTGTTCGAATATCATCGAATCATGCATATCATACCCAACCATAACAGCGCACCCAATCATAATACAATATTATAGTAATACGAGTAAGCAACATGCGCACGCGGCCCGGGGCGTATCTAATTATCAAGCGCGTATTGAAAGGTATTTAAGTATGGCGATATTTATATGAATTATTACCGTTGACGCGGTGCGCCGCCAACAATGGCCGAGCGCGCAATCGTATTTTAAATGCGACGCGATAAGCGCGCGCGCGCGCGGCCAAAGGAATGGTGTGCGTTGGGCGGTAGATCGCGTCTGTGAAGATTGCGGCGGCATAGGTCATCTGAAACACGTTAATAGGCGGCTCGTTTCTAATTAATGGAGTGCATGATATCGACGCCCGCCTCGCTCGCCCGCCACCTTGCCACCCCTTCGGCGTGGAGCAGAAGAAGAAATTGATAGATTTATGGCCGCGCACCGCTCACGCCCCGTTCACGATTTTGACGCCGTGCCCTCAAATTTCATTCGCGTATTGCTCAAACGACTTTATTCCCTCTCAATCATTGTTAATATGACTTTACATTGCAAAATTACAGTGCTATTTATCATAAGCTAGAAAACTTGTAAATTCTTACCTTACCTGTGATGTAAAAAAAACTTAAACAGTAAAAAATCGTAAGTATGTAAGTTAGAAAGTGCACAGTGACGAGGATTAATGAGACACTCATAAATTTGCAACAACAGAATTTTTACAAGTATTATTTGCATATAACGATATTTATTTGCCAATGTGTTGATTGGCGTACATTTCAATACAGATATTGACGTCATTTATCATTTGTCGACTCGTACAATTTTTCATAAATTCCATCAATCAATTTGGCGCCCACCAGAAATGATTTAATACAAAATTTGTTTTTTAATTAACACTACAACTCAGAAATGTTGTATTTTTTTAACATCTTCCACACCTTTTCTACATGGGCACATTTTTACCAATCTCATTTGTGTCATCTGTCGTCCTCAACGGCGAGGCGTTGCGCTGCGCTGCGGCGTTGAACTATCATTACGAATTACGACCACCTTCCAGCCATCACAACATAAGTTTTCTTTGGCCGCGCCGCCGCCTCCTCAGCGTGTTTTTTCTCCGTTCCTCTTTTTTGCCGCTGCCGGCCCCGCTGAGTCCTCGCCTCTGTTTTTATATAAACTTAATTATAACACGTTACCTCATTAGATGTAATATGGAGTGCAACCGAGAGCGAGCGAGCGGGCGAGAACGAGAAGCGGCGATAATCTTAAACGGTCGCGCTTTCCGAGGTGGATATTAATGCACGCGCGCGCGCGGGCATGAACATTAACGTTGGGGCCCTTGTGCGCCGCGCCTGGGTGTTGGCATGCCAGAGAGTGTGAGCAAAGGGCGTTGCGCATCGAGAGCGGCGCCAGGAGATAATTACAGGCCGTGCGCGCCGAGCAACTGCGATATGATGAATTAGTCGCTTCCACGCCGATGCATCGGAGTGGCGGTGCGTGCGTTGCGATTGTGTTGCGTGTGCTTGCATTTTTTTTTGTTTTCACCTTATGTCGCTGGGGTCGGGCCCGAAATTGCGAGCCGGCGAAGCATGAATGTAATGTCGCATGAAATGGGCTTACCGGTTGACTGTTATTACGCATTTAATGAGTTTTGCAACTTCGAATCGCGCAAAACTGAATTAAATACATTGCTATCTTTTATGTATTTGTGCTTTTTTGGGGGCATTGTGAAAATTGCTGATTACAAATGAAATATCAAAGATTTGTTATAATTGAAGTCGAAACTTATTCAAATTTCTAACAATAAGTTGATGCAAGAAATTTCTAAATTTGGACATCGATGCGCCATCTATTGATGAAGTAAAGAAACTTGTGCAAAATGGCGTAAAATTCACGAAAACATTGGACTTCCGGAAAAAAAATTAAATAATTAACAGAGGTTATAAAAGTGAGCGTTTGGACTTGGTTTGGATAATAAAAAATCAGTTTATTCGCAGAGACGGGCTTCTTTTTTTACAAATAAGTAAAGATAACGAACGTGTGAATAGAAAAGACCCAGTGATTTATAATGAGAGGATAGTGAAAGGTAATTTCTTTTTGTGTGAAACAAAATGCTGCTAAAATACCTAGGTATGTATCTCCAGTACAGATTTATTTATAAAATATCAGCTTTACCTTGTTATAACATTTGATTTGAACATTTGAACTTTGAATGCACAATTTCCTTCGATACCAACCAATCTTCTTAAAATTTTAATATCACATTAGAATAATATGTTTTTGGCATACACATGTGATTGGTACAAAAAATATATAGTTAAGTACATGCCAATTAATCAGTAAATTGTTCAAGCTACATAGATTAAAATCAAACCAATCGACCATTACTCACCAAATATAATTGGCAGTCAGCTTTATCACAAACATTCTGTTTAAATTTCTGAAGAATCTCCGAATAACTCGACGTCAATAGTATACCATCACATCATTTCAACAACTAATATAAAACACTAACGGTTCTTGTTAGGAAAATTGTCTAGCACATAATTAGTTTTTAGAATCAATTTCTAGCTTAAATATATATCCCAGAAACAAACTAAATAAATATCAGCACAAAACATGGCATCATCATGCAAAGAATCTCGCCCTAATTGACAGCTCTAAATTGCACAAAATAATCTCATTGACTTCATCCTACAATTAGTATAGATACATAATTCTAATTAACTTATGTTGGCGTGCCGGTAAGAATCAATTCCACCTTCATGACAGCATCCAACAGCGTCACGTTATCCTCACAAGTAATGCCCTTACGTTTCAACTCGTCCAGCCGCTGCTCAATACCGGCTACATTACGATTGTTTAGCACCCACACCTTCTTGCACACGTGCAGCAATGGCACATACAACACGAGCAGATCGCTGTCGCTCACACCGTCGAAACGGTGCAACGCTAAATCCGCCCACTTCTCAGCGTTCGGCGAACCGATTATGCTAATTGAACATCCTAGCAATCTGCAGAGTACCAGAAGCACCTGAGAGGATCGATCTGTGTAGATATTATTCAATAGCGTGAATGTGTTCTCCAGGATGGGTAGAGCGGTTGCAAACTCATTTCGCGCAATCAACTGCTTGGCGTGGACCAACTCGCGTTCTTGAAGAAATGCTAGGAGAGCTTTAGAAGAGCGTAATTTCTCCTCAGTCATTATATATTTGAGGAGACCCTCAAAAGCCAGTGTTCTGGTGCCAATCAGTTTGTTGTCGAAGTTACCGATGAGCGCCTTCTTTGGAAAGGTCACCGTCGCCATCAAGTCAGGGTACTCCTCGTAAAGACCATTGTAGAGATTCAAAAAGTGTGTGTATCTTCTTTCAATGGGCACTGGTGTGGTGCCATCCCTGCGTTGGACATGCCTCACCTGCAGGGTGTACACGACATGCCGCTTGGTTTCGTCATTCTCGCATATGTGAGCTGATACCACTTCGAATAGGAGTGATTCTGGAAATAACACAACGGGCATAACGATTGGCATTTGTTTGTTTGGGGTTTTGGGTAGGCAATGCTCACCTGTTTCAAAAGCTTCGGTACAGTCTGTCATTTTTACCCGTGATTTTCTTAAAGTAATTAGCTGCACGCACTTAGAAAGCAAGGCGCAATAGGAAAATGACGAATCAGCTTATGTTAAAATTGTTTTCACTGTAAGCAAACATATTAACAAAGCACATGAATCACCGCCTATTCAGGGCAATCAGCTTGTTATGCTTATTATTGATTACAAAGCAGGGCGCATTACATACGGAGACAACTTTCTTAAGATTTAAGTATGACTTGCTGCTTTCGCTACATAGATGCCACTGGGGCCACTGGGGGTACGGTTTCCGACAAACGGTGACGTGTTTTGGTCGATTTGTATGAAACTACACGTCCGCGCTGGTCCGCGCAGTGCGGTGTGGTGCGGTGCTGCTCGCGCGATCACTGGCTGGGTCCACTGGGTTGGGAAATACCCGTTTCTCGTTGCGTTGGTTCCGTGTTTGGTACTCGGTGCGCCGCGCGCTCGCTTCCTACACTTCCTCCACCCACGCGCAACTTATCAGCCGCTGCGTGCTACTCCCTGCTTGTTCGTCGCTGACTACGTGATCACTGCATCCACTGCATTACACTGCTTGCTGCGGCTCCGCGGTGTAAACGCAGCCCAGCATTTTCATTTCATCGCTCCGCAGTAATTCCCGTAGTTCCTTTTTTCGGGCCTTCGCGTTCGATGCGATATTTCGGTCTCTTCCTGGTTTCCCATTCCACTTCCGTCGTGTTTTATTCTTGAACCCAGTGGCTTTCTGCGCAAACATTCCAAAAATTCGGTGCGCGCTTACTAGAATCGCCATTCAATCGTCAAATCGGAAGTTTTTGTTCGCATGTGTGATTTAACTTCTGTGTGGGATGGGCAGTGTTAGGTTATGCATAATAAACGTGATGAGTGCTCGCTCGTACTGAAGAACATAATCGCGTCATGTGTGAAGTAAAATTGCTGCGGTCGCCTTGTGTTGTTAAAAGTCTTCGGGATTGTGACAGCGAGTGCATGCGACACGAGAACGATTAATTTCATCCACACATGTTTATTAAATGATCATTGTTTCTTCATTGTGGTACAATCAAAGTTGGTTGTAATGGTTGTAATCTGCTAGAACTGGAAAATAGTGAGTTTTTTATCTAGTCTATGACGTTTTTATGGCTTTTGTTTATTGGTTTTTGTCCATCTGTTTTAACTGCATGATAGCATGATGATAGGTTTGTTGAATTTAATGTGTGCAGATTTGACCTTTGCTAGTAGGGAGCATGCTGACAATTATTCTGTTACTGGTACCAATATGCATTTTAATTAAATTAGGAAAACTATGTTTATGGCTTATTGCGATTATATTACTTATGCATTTTCATAATGAGCGTGGGCCACACAGCAGATGGTGATTAACACGAGCCCATAAGGCGTGTTGGAAATCAAATTTTGTCGTAAACTATAAAACTAGTCCTTGCCAAAATGCTACATTTCGTAACTTGTACTTAAATACAATTTTATTTATTTATCTATCAAATTTAACTATCTAGCTTACCAAAACGGTGGCATGAAGTAGTTGTTTTTGTTTACTTAATACTTCATTTATATCTATCTCGTTAATAACCCATGTTGAAACATTTTCTGTCATGTTAATGATATCAAAATCTTTTAATAGAAACTTAAGGCCCCATATAAAGTGATAGTTCGAAACAAAGTAATTGTTATTCCATACTGCATATTTATAAAGTTCCAATTCTAACAATGCACTTCGCTTCCGATTCGTAGTTGCATTTTGATGAATGCCTGTGTGTTGCAGATGAATATAAATCATTGCATGGAGTTACGCAGTGGCAGCATTGGCGCCAGCAACAATGAATTATCAACATTAATGATTTTTCCACACTCGGCAGTCGGCGCCCGCGGGTCAATGACGACGACGACGACTACCACAACGACGGTGACGCGGGGCTACAGCGGCGACGATTCGAAGGAGGACTGCGATCCGGGTCAACTCCTGGACGACTGGCTCGGCGAACTCGATATACTCACTGAGGTTAGTACCCCGTTTACAATTCGCAAATCATTTAAGTCTGATTATTTCATTTGTTCAAAAGTCTGGACTGGTGAAAAATGGAAGTCATTACCGCTATTTGGTTTCCATTAAATTTGTATTCTATAACCCTTTATGACATTCAGTTTGCTTCAGAAGCTTATTATTTCAAAGTTTATTTGCGTCACGGCTACACATTATGATGGTAACATTGGCGCCGTTGAATCAAACAGTCGTCAATTATATTTTCGTATAGCGCATTCGGACACTAAATAAATAAATAGCGGACACGTTTACGATGGCTACATCTACATCCGCACATCGACTTCCGTTTAGTATGCGGCTACCAGTCTTAGGCTCGAGTTACCCATCGACCGAAAGGTACTTTTCATGCGCGTGCTTCTGCCTTTTGATAGCATATAAATGTTGGCGCTTATTATAGTTGCGTGCGCATAAGCGTCGTCTTTCTTCTTCTTTCCGGTTGCGAGTTGTGACTGGCATATCTCACTGTGATAATGAGGCAAATATATCAGCGATGTCTCGAAATGGCAACAAGCTCAATAGGCAAACTTACCATAAATTTTGTCCGCATTATTTGTGTATAGTGAAAGATATCCTGCGCGAGGTCTAAAGCCCCGAATAATTTTTGGCTCCGTACATTGCTACCTATAAGTTCAGAACAGATCCGATATAATTTTTTACTGTGTGCATATCGACTAGTACAACAATGAAATTGTAAAATGACACAAGGCATTGTTTGCGGCCGATACGTTTGTACCGTTTTCACAATGCGATTGGTGACATATTGCAGCGCCCCTTGTAAGAAATCACGTTTGTGATAACTGATAATGGATAATGGAAGCGAATTCAATACTGAACCACTCCAAATGCACTTGTTTTATTGTTTGGATTTCTTGAATGTGCTATTACCTATAATGCTAGGTACTTACCTTGGAATTGATAATCAAACAGCGATGTGATGAAAGACTTCTGCGTTTTATCTGCAATGGCGAAGCGTGTTGTCTCAAAGTCTCAAAGGCACGAGAATTGTGCTTTAATTACAATTCTTTCAAACGTGAATACCTCGATGATATACCCTGTATAATATGCTCATTTTATAAATACACACCGGTTGTGTAGGCGTAGGTATGCAAGGCGCTGGAAGTTTATAGATTATACGTGCAATATCGGGTACGTCAAGAAATTGATACTTTTCACGCGTATTTATAGATTTGGAATTCATTAGGTCTCGCGTGGAATCGAATAGCAGTGCACCCACTTCAACAATGCAGCATACAGATGGTCGTTTGTCCCATTTTTCGCTCCAATATCCAACCGCGTGGAAGACATTTCAAAAATTGCTCAACGCGCATTTTATTGATTCGAATAGGTTTCCAAGCATAAATTGCCATAGGATATCCTATTAGTCTACTTACAGTTGCACGCCCACGTCACCTGTCCCACACAGGTTGCGTTTATGGTGCCGCGCTTTATGCGTAATCATAATAACAATAATACATTGTGATTTGAATGCATCGTTATCAAACAAAATGAATAACTGGACCCGGTGCGGAAGAAACAAACGCGCGTGCGCATGTACCACTCAATTTTCAGGCAGGCCACGCTTTTAACTGACAATGAGTGTGAGCTTTAGAACGGAGTGAGTTTGTGTGTTTTGATGGAACAAAGCTCATGCGACATGTCACATCTACCGCCGCCTCCAACATTCACTTCTTTTCTATGCGGCATATGTTTGTTTCCTTCGTTTGGGCCACGGTGTCGACTTAAATGCTTCGGGAGTGAGAGTAGGATGTAAAGTGGCGTGCGCTCGCGCATAAGATAGGGGCTTGATCGTACTCAAGTAATCTTTTTACGGTGCAGCTGCTCGTCGTGCGTCGGGCGTCCCAATAATAAACGCCATATGCGCATCAGGCGATCGACGCGAACGCGGAGCGCATACAAGTATGGAAGTTACTTCCAGTGAACTTTCTTGTAAGGAAGCATAAGAAAGGACCTGTTTAGCTGAGATTGCTTATGACATGGCGATAAAAGCTTTTTCGATTTAATGATGAGTTTTATTTCATATTTTCATACAGAAATCAAATTACTACCCTTTGCTTTAATGCCCACATATTTTATACACAAGTATTACTATTGAATTTATTGAACTATGGGAATTTTCTTTTACAAAATCTATTGTTGACATGTATTACAATTTTTTAAATTCAGATGTGACTTTATCTTGAATTTTCTTTCACAATTGAAATATATTTAGAAATACATGTACCAGAAAGTAAAAACCAACCAAAATGCATCTTCAATAACCCTGCCGATGGTGCACGTGCCTCTTGGAAACACCTGGCGCATAAAGATAATATATTTACGAATTCATCTTCGTTTTTCGTTTCCTTGAATAATGATTATGCGTAATGGCAGTGATTTTCGAACAAAATTTACGAAGACTAATTAACCTTTAGCTGTAACTGAGCGGTTACCGACTAGTTACCAGTTAATAACTGACCTAATTTATAATTTCGCGCATTCGCTCCATGATCACTAAATTGCAATCTCAATTCTTATTCGTTCTTTTTCTTTGCACGTAAATTGTTTTATGGATAGTAATACCCAAATCATGTGTAATAGAAATGTTTTATGACAAATTACAATTACGCGCGCGCAATAGGATGCCCGACCCTCTGATGCGTGTGTATTTCGCATATTACGGGGACAGCTCATTTCTGTCATCTCCGCACAGGTTGCTGCTTCATTAAGTATGCGTGTGTGTGACCAGCGCACACCTGGTGTTTCTCTTTGATTACGTCCCATATACAGAGTAGTGAACCCGCGTCGGGTGGTCATTTGGCGACCGGGTGCATTTTTGGCTCGCCTCGTATTTTCGTGCGCATTGCGTGCTATGCACATAACGCGTGCGCATTTTACACTAGAATGCATTCTCTCTACCTGTCCGCGCCGCACGCTCTCAGCTCGCGTCGCTCGCGTTCGTTCGTGTGCGCTCAACTCGCTCAACTCTTGTTGGTTCAGCCGTTTTGTGGCACCGCCACCACACCGATGCGACGCCGTCCGCCATCCACCGCTCATCGCCAGCATTCTCATACCCACATCCCGTCACCTTGCATCCTCGTCGTCGTTGTCGTCGGCGGCTGAACTTGGCTGCGTTTGCTTTTGCTGCTCCGCTCCCGCTGGCTGGGCTGTGGCTGTGTGCTCCACAAAGTCGTTCGTTCCAGTTCGCTCTTCGTTCATTGCGCTCTCCTCCACGGGCTCATCGTCCCCGATGCGCGCGGCAGCAGTGGAGAGCCCTCCTCAGCACACCACAAGCACACCAGTTGCGCGCCTGCTTTGTTCACTCGTCTTTCGGTGGCTTCCACGTTGTAAGCCCGCGCGCGCTCGCTCGCTGGCTCGCTAATTAGTCAATGAGAATGTGGTGTTATTAGTGGCAATCAACGAGTGCGGGCATTTGTGTCAGGCGACCAGTGCGATCAAGATGAAGCGTATATTTGGCAGTTTCCGTTCGAAGCAACATCCCAACCAGCAGTCGTCGCAGGCGCAGCAGCAGCAGCAGCATCAAATTCCACACACCAAGCAAAACGCAATTAGCAAGGATGAGGATGTGTACTGGCTTATTAAAGTGCATAATAGTGCTCTGGCAACGGATAAGAACGATGTGTCTGTGTTGACGCTGCCGTCCATTACGTCCTCGGCTTCCGTGAGTGATGGTAGGATATCCGCCAGCCGCAGCATGAGCTTCTCGCAAATGGACAAAAATTGTGCGCTGAAGCGTTTTAGTTTGCAGTCCTATTGTCAGGTAAACTCATGAGTTTATTATTGCTAACGGTATTTTGAAAGCGAAACATGCTTAGAGAACAATAAAATTATTCCCATATAACGATCGGGCCACGTCGCGTGCTTAAGCTTTTTTGGCTTAAGACGCGTGAGATTGAGGTTATGCGTAGCTGGAAGCTTTCGTGGAAGTGCAAATGAGGAAGTGTACTGAGCGCATGAGCCTTTGGCACATCTGGCGGTTATATATGTAACTTTCATGAAGTTGAGCGTTTGTGTCCTTATACAGAATATTTATTGCATTGACGTGGAATATTAACTCCATTAGCTATGTAGTTGATAGTAGATTTTGTTTTGCGCAAGCAAAAGTGGTTTTCTAGTGAACAGTATTGAGTCGATGCTTGTTTCCAATTAGAAACACATTTTCTAAGAATTTATTCATTAATATAGACAGAATCAATAATGGCAGTATTAGCTGGAAGCATTTTAATTTACTTCGGTCTTCGCCAGTTCTGCAGTTTCAAGTTCCCCTAATGAAATCCAATGCTTCTAAAAATACTTTCTTGTATTTTGGACCATTGCCACATTGGTTTAGGCATTACAGGATGTATTTTTCCATCCATGAAGTCAAAAGAACAGATTGCTTTGTTAACAACATTAATTTTATTATAAATTTGTCATAATTCGGATTTTAATTAGAAGTTTTCATAATCCATTGTTCTGATTGCATGTTATTACCATTTTCATGAACTGATATATTGGAGCTAAATAATGAAACTGCCTCTCAATGGCAACATCACGTAAAGTCGTGCAACTTTAAAGCTCAACAACTTAAGCTTGTTTCTGGTCCCGCCACCATTGTACTTTATTGAATTCCACCAACGCACAACAGTCAGTGCAGTGCAGTGTGGTGAATGAAATTCATCCCACTGCTTTGGAGCACGCCCGCAGAAACGAACGCGCTTGTTTCACACTGAGCGCTAGCGAGAAGCGACCACAGTCGTTACACATACGAGTACTGCAGCCAGCCGCATGCATGCAGAGTGCAGTTGCATATTGACCCGATCGTCAGTTATGATTAGGCACGCGCTGCGCGTGCACCGCCTAATATAAGGCACATTCCGAATGCTTTATTGCTACGTCTGCAGCACTGACACTTGCATACGATTTAAAACCAACTACGTACCGAGTGCTTTGCGGTATCAGAATTAATTACATCCGCGAATATCGTGTGTCGCTGTTTAATTAGTTATGAAGTTATTATTTCCAAATTCAAACGGGTAATTATAGTTTTGCGCGCTGAGTGTGTTTGCGTGGAAGTGCAAGAGGGAACACAAACAGATGGTGAAAACATGTTGTGTGTGTGTGTGTTGTTGCTCTTTGGACTTTGGATCCGCGGCGTGGTAGTGCACGCTCGCGATGTCGCCATCAGCACTGAGTTGTAGTAGCCGGCGGCGGCTGTTTGTTGTTATTCCGCGTCCTCGTCGGGATCGCCGCCGCTGCCGTCACATTGGTGCAGCAATAATGCAATCATTTGTTGCCTAATTCCATAACCAACTTGTCGCAATCGTGTGTGTGATACGAACATAGTAACGCTATAGGCGACAATTCAATTGTATTTCGCATTTCGCGGGCGGTGTGCAGAGTAATATGGCTTGGTTGCGCAGAGCCACTATGGCGACATCATGTAGCCATCGAATCAGTGCTAGCAACAATGATAGTGCCGCCGCCGGCGACGACGTCAGCAGCATCGGCGTCCGCCGGCCGGAAGTGGTTCGCGTTGCATGTGACTGCTTGATCTATGCCGATAATCGCAGAGAATCGGTAATTTTCTTTGATTTATTATTTGTTCAAAGTCGGTCGGGTTTTTTATACCCAGGCAGTTGCAGAAGTATTTTTATCACATAATTCTTAGTATTGACGCTTATGAAGGGTGTTTGATATCGTATTGCTGGATGGATTTATGTAACAGTAGATATTATACAAAATGGTGTTGTTTGGTGTCCATTGTTCGGTAAATAACGTGCGCGATGTTGATTACAGCTGTATTGAGATAACGTGAGCTTCTCGGTTTCGTTCAATTGTGAGCAGCATGAGTTGTGTATAAGTAAACTTCTTTAGCTTATAGGTAGATTACCATTGCATACATACCTATATCAGAATAACGGTAGTTGTTCCAGTGTTTGCGTTGTTTTTGATTCTTTTCGAGGCTGTATGGAGGTACTGTGTGCGAGTTCGAGGAATTTATCATTTGAAGAATCCTATTAGGTATTTGCTCAACGAATAAAATTTTAGTGAGCCAATTCTGGCATAAATATAAAATCAAAATGGATAATAACACCATTTACAGTATTACAGTATTTTTATCGCTTCGCAAAAACTTCAAATGTCTTTATTAAGTGACTTTCTTCTCCCCCGAAAAAGAATAATGTCCGTAAAAAGATATGTACGTGTTTTCTTGCTGCTATGGGGACGAACGAGGGGTGGTAAACTACCATATCAGATTTGCGAATCCGCAATCAAACATAGTAATTCATTTGATAATTATGTGGAAACGATTTTATGGAGTACGAAAAGTAATGGCCGCTACTCTAGTTCAATTATCGCAGTATCGTATAGTCAGGCGCACGTTTTCTATCCTTAGAGACGAGCATGACGAAGTCGCGACAGGGGGGCACCCTTCGCATTTAACTTTCACCCCCTCGATCATTCGGCTAGTGCACTTATGCGGCATTCATACCCAGGCCGCCCACCCACTTGCATTTCGGCAATGCAAGCGGATGACTCATCGTCCATTTCACTGACGCAGTCGACGTGGCTTTCCCGTCGACCAATAGATAGCATTTTCAATTGTAATGCTGGTTCTTTTATTGAAATTGAAGACTGTTGTACTTTTAAAGTGGCATTTATGTTTTATGAGACTGTTGTGAGACGTGATTGAGATCTAGGTTGCCATCTGATATGGATATCGTCTATTATAATTTCTTAGATTAGATAACATGATTATGCAGTGAACTAAATAGTTTGTAATTTTTCTTAAATCAGTTCCACGTGTATTATCATCTGTTTAATTTTTGTACCTAATTCAACTCCGATTATATTTATGTTATAAATAGTAATGAAAATAGTAGTAGATGTGATGAAACTTTGCGAAAGTAGTGTATTCAGTGGGAATTTCTCTTCGGTGACCGGTTGTATCAGACCAATGAGTCATGTTTATTCTCTTCCACGGTTAGTGTCCAAGTTCGCGACATAATCATGTAGCGATGCTCGTCTTCCCTGAACTTGCACGCACGTAGGCATAAAGACAAAAATAGCACGTGGCCAAATGTGTAGATGAAGAGTGCTGATAATTTCTCGTTTCAAGTCGAAATGCAGTTGCATCCTACGATTGTAAACTTGGTGCATGCGGCGACTGGGAAAAATACGGGAAACGTGCCAAAAATAGCCTTTAGGCAGAATATGGCGACCGTTCTTTGAAGTACGAAGCATGCGCGAAGATTCTCTAAGCACAACCGTGAATACATGTATGGATACAAAGTGTTTACTGAATTCGTGCAGAATCATTAAATTAGTTTGCAATTTCTAATAAGACTAATTTGCAAAATACTAGTTCACTGCTATTACAATCACGAGTTTGAATCATTGACAATCATTTCGACCGTTCATTAATGAATTCTACGCAAATATTTGCAATTATCATTTCCGTCCTAAATTGTTTAAAATTCGACCAATTATTTAGCGTAGTAAATACAACATTATTGCGAAATTTGTAGCTTTTATCAGACTCGGTAGCTCGGAATGTATACATACATTATTTGGCTCCAATTTTAGATAAACAGCAGAGTGAAAGCGTTCTTAGGATGATTTTTCCAAAAAGAATGCAAAGTAATTCTTGTTTTTGATGTTGCTCTTTTTTTTCATAATGTCGTTTGCCAGGCCATTATTGTATGGCAGTACAGTTGACGAAGGGAACATTTGGTTGCTATATTGTCCTTCTCTCCCTTCGGTATACCACACTATGTCCTGGCTGCTGGGGCGCAACCTGCTCACGCACATGCTCGCGATCTTCGTCGCGCGCCCCTTGCTTGCCGTTACAAACCCGGTTTCCTCTTTTAGCCATCGCCACCATCTCGGCTGCTGCTGGCTGCATGTTTGTGTGTGTCGTGCGCGGAAAACGAGGTTTCCAGCCGGGTTACATCGTCCGGGATTGCTAGTATGACGTCACACGCGCATCCGTCCATACCGTGGTGGCGGTCGGCACCCCATTTTACGCTCCACATTTTACAGTTGTGATTGTCCGCGGTATAGTTGTGCATCGCCCACTTCTCTCAACAGATTTTCCGCAGTTTTGCATGCGCACTGCATACGGTTTCTACTTTCAATCCAATATCGACAATAAACAAACTTTCTTTGCGTAATCACGTACGTGTGTCATAATAACTAGGCGCGTGGGTGTCGTGGACTTCATGTTTAAAACATGGAAATTTGGAAAGGTGGGCGACACGAGACACTCTTGCTTATATTTCATGATTGATACATTAACAAAACGTTATTGTTGGGTGACTGGATTTACTTACTGTCCACGCACTTCGACTATACTGGCCTATATCGACTATTTGTCTAGTTAGCAATGTTTTTACTGGAAGCATTTTGATACTCATCACTATTCATGCTTGTTACAGAGTTTGGACGCGGGTACGTCCAACACATCGTTCGTCTCATCGACAGCATCCAGCGAGCCGCTGAAGCTGATGAATCAGGAGATCTCCGGTCCGCGCATCGACGGCATACGCTTCTCGATGGCGAACCTGGAGGATAGTCCGGACGTGGATCTGGATGCTATTCTCGGCGAGCTCTGCGCGCTTGAAACGCAATGCGAGCAGGAAATTGGTAATGCGCGCGACAGCCGGCGACACTCGGGTAAGTATCCAATCATCGCTACTGCTTTACGGTTTTTCATATTTTCTGAGCTTGCATTACAGATGCTCAAAAATCCATACAAAGTCGTGCAGCAGCCGCCACGGATGCCACACGCCTTCGTATCGACGAGGACGGCGGCATGTTGTTGCACACGGTTAAAGCTGATCGAACCGACTCGCCCGACAACGATTCGGCGTTCAGCGACACGGTGAGCATGCTGTCGAGCGAATCGTCGGCGAGCAGCGGCGGTGGCGGCAGCGGCGGCGGCAACATTAAACCGCCGACCACGCTGCATTTGATCTCGGACGAGGCGACGCGCGCCAAAGCGGAAAAGATTCGCATGGCGATGGAGAAAATCAAGGAAGCGAACATTCAGAAGTTGTTTGTGAAAGTTTTCATGACGGACGGTTCGGCGAAGTCGCTGCTCGTCGACGAGAAGATGACGTGCGCCTATGTGACGCGTACGGTGGCCGACAAGAATCATGTTGCGATGGATCCGAAATGGGGCTTGGTCGAGCATTTGCCGGATCTCTATATGGAGCGCGTGTATGAGGACAACGAGCTGCTTGTTGATAATCTGATGCTATGGACACGCGACTCGAAGAACAAGATCTATTTCGCCGAGCGACCCGATAGGACAATGCTGTTCACACAGCCGGAGCGCTTTTTGTTGAATCCCAACGATAACCGGACGAGTGCAAAGGTGGATCATGACGAGCATGCGCGCAATCTCTTGCTCGAGGAATTCTTCTCATCCAACATGGGCCCTGGTGCCGCTGGTGGGATACCGGAAGTCGAAGGTCCGCTTTATCTGAAATCGGACTCGAAGAAAGGCTGGAAGAAGTATCATTTTGTGCTGCGTGCATCTGGATTGTACTACGTACAGAAAGAGAAACAGAAAACAACCGCCAAGGATCTCGTCTGCCTCGCGACTTTTGACCTCACACAGATTTATTACGGTGTGGGTTGGAAGAAGAAGTTCAAGGCGCCAACTGATTATTGCTTCGCCATCAAGCACCCCAGACTGCAGGAACCAAAGAGTAATAAGTACATCAAGTATCTGTGCTGCGACAACAAGCACACGCTCGACAGGTGGATGGTTGGCATGCGAATTGCGAAGGTCGGCAAACAGTTGCTGGAGAATTACCGCTTCCTCATGGAGGAGCTCGCTCAAGACGATTTGGATCTGCTCGCGCACGCGAGAAGCTGCTCGGTTAGCTCCATACCCCAAAGCAACGTGACAACGCCTTGTCAAGCATATGCGCCCAGCGAGGGGTACATGACGCAAAGCGAGGCGTGCTCCTCGACGCCAAGCGAAATCAGCATTGGTAGACAGAGCGGCGCAAGCAGTTCCAGTTCGAGCGGATGCATGTCCGATGGTGCGCCGTCGAGTTGCGAGAATGCCTTTGATTCGGAATTCTCCACTGGCACCATCAAACGCAAGCCGTCGATGAAGCCGACGATTCCGTTGACGAACATCACGAGGCAGCTCAAGGAAGTCGGTGAGACGCGCGACGAGATTGATGGCACTGCTCCGCGATCGATTCCAAACAGTCCTGTGTCGTACACAAACACCGGAACGCTCACTCGCCGCCATAATCGTCGAAAATCCAACTCTACCGACGATGGATCCATTGGCTCCGGCACGCTGAACCGTCAGCATTCGTTCAAGAGTCGTGGTTCCATCGAGTCGGTGGGTGAGCGTAGCGGTGATTATTCGCCCGGTTGCGGTCCGGTTGTGCGTGAAACCAATTCCCCGTACAGCGAGCGACCACCAAGCATCAACGGCTACCGCAGTCCGTCGTTCACTCTGCCTTCGCCGGGCATGTCTGATTCTATGATCTCTCTGCCACCGCCACCGCCTCCGACTGCGTTGAACGACTGCAACGCGGACGGATGCGCTCCACTGCCACCACCCCCACCGGAAATGTACAGCTCGACCATTTCGCTGGACAGTTTACCGCCGCCGCCAAATCTTAGTGAGTTACCTTCGCTGCACGAATCCGAACTGACGGGCAGTCAGCTTTCGCTGATGTCCTTGCCGCCACTTCCGCACGATGGAATGAGCTCGATGAATGGATTCGATACAATCCAGCGATACAATCGAGAGACAGAAAGTAATACCGGTACACCAACAAACTCGAGTCCTGTGGAAACGACGCCGCCAATGCTTTCGTCGCCCATTCAGTACAGAGACAGTTCACCTTGCAATTCGCCTACGCAAGCAACTTCGCCATACAATTCCAAAGCGAATTGCTCCGCGAATTATGATTGCCCCCCGCCCGTTGGAGTGCCTGCTTATGTCAGTCCGCCCAGATACCGCCAAACGCAGTCGATCGCACCATCCTTTAATAACACCAACGGACTGCGGTCGTCGCTGCGCAACGCGTCCACGCCGCATGGCATTCTCGGCGAATATGCATCGTGCCGGCGCACGAATAGCGTGACAAGTCCAAACAAATCCACTAAGAAAATCTCCTTTAATTTAGTACCACAAGAAGCACCAGCTCTGTTACCGCGAAAGCCAGCACCACCGCGCCGCTCGGAGAACACGCGGCTGTCGAGTCCAAAGAAACTGGCCGAGCCGCCCGTTGACTTCCTTAAGGACATTCAGCGTGTGATGCGTAAGAAGTGGCAGATTGCGCAGAAATGCCTTGAGGAGCCGAATACGACCCCGCATGAGGTGCTCGGCTTTCGCGATCCGCCCGCCACGCTGCCCGACTACAAGGAGACGAACGTCTCCAATTGGGTGCAGGAGCATTACGGGCCCAACAATTTCTACGAGAACATTTATCGCGATAGCGAGGTGGCCGAGTACGGCTGTAGTCCAATTCAATTGATAAATGCCGCAAAGGACGCGGGCAGCGTTGCTGCTGCATACGCGCTGCGCAACTCGAGGCGACCGCCGCCGCCACCACCGAAGCGTAGTGAAACTACACAGTTGAGCACGAAATTGCATTAGCGGCGCGCCTCGGGGCACTCATCTTATAAACTTTAATGGACGGATGTTAAAGCAAAATGTGATGATCGTATATTAGGAACAATGTGCCATTATTTTGTACGTTTTTCTATGACGTATACTATATACTTTTGCAATTTTTATCTTATAACGTGCGAGGTACATGCGTTTATTGCATATATCTAATATTTATTATTGTATAATTATAACGGATGGGCATGAGGATGGAAATGGCAATTCCGCGTGAATGCTATCCTGCCAAGAACAAAATGCACGTACGTATGCGTACACACATACACCATACACCGGAAGACATATATGGTGCATATACTGTGTCCTTTCAAACCGCTTTGCTCGATGAATTGGAAAAAGCGACAATATTTTTACTAATAACAATTAATTTTAATGCCAAACATTTATATGGTGCTTCCGTCGATTTTATCGCATAATCCCGGAACAGCGTTCGTTCCCTGCACTTAAGCAACGTACTTGTTGTCGGGCTGAAGTGACCTTTACGATGGGTTCCTTACTTCACTGGACGTTGGGCGTTGTTCCATTTCGAGAGTGACTTGCTTTTTAAGGAAGCTGTAAATTTGTCACGTGCTTTTTACCGTTTACACTGAACCGTTCTGTGCATGACCTGCTGTTGAAACATGCATTGAGCACCTATACTTCATGTAGGTTCCAAGAGAAACAGCAATTGGCAAACGTGTGAATATACAATGTACTAAAAGTCATTGATTGTAACAGTGTGCCATCAGTGTGAGCAGAAGTCACATGGCACATGGCATTTATTCATACATCCTACAAAGTTTCTTAGGACATCCTTAAAACTTCTTTTTTATATATAACACATATTACATATTTATAAAATCTGACAATGTTTTTTATTAGCATGTTGGCCTCTGCAAGCATCATCCATCAACCCATGGTGAACTCCTGTGGATTTGGCTTCTTACCAGTTACCAATTCATACAAAGCACATTCAATATTGCCTAGTAGACCAGATGCACCAAACCGAAACAATTGGGGTTGCAACCAATCATCACCCAGAATTCCCTTGATTAAAACCAACCATTCCAACGCGTCTTTGGCCGTCCGGATGCCGCCTGCTGGTTTCAAACCCACCTGTGGAAATATGGTCGTAATTCGATTCAATTTAATTTCGTAGCAAAAGGTTTACCTTGTAACCGGTCTTCATGTTATAATCTTTGATGGCTCTTGCCATTACAATGCCGAACGGAAGAGTGGCATTCACGGACTCCTTGCCAGTGGAAGTCTTGATGAAATCCGAACCTGCCATCATGGCAACGATGGAGGCTTTGTAAACATTCGTCAATGTACTCAATTCGCCAGTGGCCAAAATTGCTTTCATGTGGACACCGGGTCCACACGCGGCCTTCATTTGTTGAATCTCTTGGTATAACGCGTTCCACTGGCCTGATAGAACCAGACTGCGGTCGATTACAATGTCGATTTCATTCGCGCCGGATGCAACTGCATGCTTTATCTCTGCCAGCCGTGTTTCAAGCGAATATTGCCCACTTGGAAAGCCAGTAGCAACTGCAGCAATGTTAATTTTGTCTGTTACCCCCAGTTTTGTCAATGCCTCCTTGGCATTTTGAACTTTTGCAGGATACACACAGACAGCAGCTGTATGTATTTTGCTAGCAGCATCATAGTCAAAGCCTAGTTCTTTTAACAAGTCTGCAGATATTGGTTCAGCAGCCTAAAAATTATTACTTGTCAGCAAATCTGTAGAATGGTAACCAATAGGCTATACCTTAAAGCACAATCTTGAGACATTACTTTTAGTATCATCGCCTCCTAATGTTGTCAGATCAATCATAGTTACAGCTTTTAAGAGCCACGCAGCATGATGTTCACCTTGAAGAGTGGTACATTTTTGGATGTCTAGTGCTTGTTCCTTTAAGGATGGCATGTGTACGTAAATACCACGCACCCAGTCTAAATCTATCTTAACAATGCATTCAATGACATTAATAATTTAATGCGCAATTGGAATTTTATCGCAATTTACCCAGTTCACATCCTGGATTCTCAATGGTCTGGTTTGTTCTCATGGTGTATAGCAGAATGTGCGGTGCAGACTTGTAGCTGTTGACGTGGCAAATGTGGACATGAACCCGACAAGGATACACCAGGAATATTAGAATGCACAGTGATAATGGAGTTTAAAGCTGATTAGAATTAATTTAGCATTGATAGCGCAGTTGTAAACAATTCTGGGTACACAACCCACAACTCTTACTTTAATAAATGTTGCGCTATCTAACGATGATAGTAAGAAGCAGTTAGGAAGTTATTAAAAATCTTCAAAAGATGGCAACACGGCGGAATAGACCAGTCTTTCAATTTATTCAAATGTAATTTACATGTACCACATGTAAAACTTAAATTAATTTAGTTGTCGCGGCTCGTTTTTCTGCACGCGTTTTTGGTGGTATCACTACTCGCATCTCATTCGGTGACAATCGTTTGATGACTTGCGGATCTCTGATTGGCTCTTTAGGTACTTCAGCGACCATCAAAGCGCAGGTGTAATTACCCGAGCCTGGATCGCTGAAGATCAGTTCATTGTTTTCCTTATCACGCCAATTCGTATAACTCACTTCACGTATTAACTGCATTTGAAAATTCATAGCAAAATAAGTACGCGTTAATTGCAGTTTGGTTCATAATATACCTTGAATCCGAGTTTCTTAGCCAATCGTTGAGCCTTGAAGTTATTAAAAATACCACTGCAGATACGCAAATTTAAAGATCTTGCAACATCCATTCCAACACGCATGAGTTGATATCCCAGATCTATATGGTACACAAATAATCGATGCAGGAACCTCCGAAATGAAACGACGATACGATCTTACTTTGATGGCGAAATTCGTCTTTCAAGCACAGTAGATAATATCTCAGGAACGCTTCGCAATTATAATTTTTGAAAATATCAATTTGTCGACTAAGCGCTGTTTGTATGGCGAGGCACTTCCGGCGTGCTTCGCCATCTTGCAAAATCGTCCTGCTGAACACGCGGTCATAATCTGCCTGGCGAGATGTGCGAAGAAGTAGCGCGCCAGCCAGCGTTTCAGTCCCGTCCTCTATAACGGAATCAGGCTAATTGTAGGCAAAGTGCGTGTGTTTCACACCGCCAAGCAATGAAACTGAATACCATCCACTTTTACGGCTTTAATCGATGTCGTATCTCTTAAAGTGTACATTATATGCTCGATCATATTCTTCATAGAGACACTATCATCAAGAATCTCCGCATTTCGACAGAGCACATCATTGGGCACAAAAAACTCCTTAATCATTTCGACAACTTCGGCGAAATCCTTTTCTTGCACATCGATGATATGAAATCCGGTCACTAGTTTCCCCCAGACAACCGGTGCCGTTAATTTTTGCTGCTCATGACGCACTTTTTCTTCTTCTTCATCCGCTTCCTGCTTTAGTTGACGCAGATATTCTTGTTCTGCTCGAAATTTACGACTCATTATGAACGGATACTAAATATGGTTCCCATAAAAATTATGCTATGCTATGCGGAGCATGAAAAATTTCCGTAACTTCCGTAACTTCACTTTTGCGCTAGTTTGACAAAAAAAACCATAGCTTTTGGTTGTCACGGGATAAACAATAGTTTGTAAGTATTGTAGGAGACACACAGCACGCCAGGTTTTCTATAGGATTAAAATTATATTTATAAAATAAATACAAAAATATTTTACACGCCGGATATAAATCCTACAGAACAAAGTCAGAAAAATTGCATATTGCGTCATTGGGATCGAACAAATTGAACATATTGCACATGCCTTACGCACTCCCCTGAATCATGTATTGAACGAATAATAAACTCGCCCCGAAGAAGAAATGTGTTAATTTCGAGATACCCTTTGCTAACATACACGTACCGGCCCATACGCGCCGTATCGCGCTTACAATCGAATGCCGCGATTCGTCGCGGCTACATAGTTGAGCAGCTCCTCGCTGTCCTCGCACACGAACGGCTTCTCGTGATAACACGCCACATCATGCCAGGCGATGCCGTCGTTGTACACGTTGTTCAGGATCGACAGGCACGACTCGCTGGTGCCGTTGATATCAAACTCGGCATTATCCGGCTGCTTTTGTTTCTTGTGGCCGGTGGACGACCACGGATTATAGTTCCATCCATTGGGTGTCTGATTGGTGGGTGGCATCTTCTCGCGGTTCGCCGACCAAAACCAGCCGAGCACGTTCTTCGGCTCCAGGTCGGCGCGATTCTCGCAGCCCTTGAAGTCGCACAGGCGGCCCGACGTCCAAATGTATGGCACATCATCTGCACAATACATGCAACAAATCGCGAGTGTGATTAATCGCTGGCATTATATTCTTTGAAACGCTGATTATCGCAAAATCATGACGATGGCTGGTTGCATTCAGAATAATGAAAAGCCGGCGGCTGCTTGTGAGATGATAATAAAAAGCAATTGGATGGGAATGAATATAACGCTTGCGAAATTATCATTCGGGCGCCGAGCGAGACGAGCGTTTGCGAATTGCGCTGGCTGGCATTTCGTGTTTAATGATCATAATCTACGCGCATTGGTACAAGAAACAACACAGAAGGCAGGCAGAGGCAGGCAGGCGGCCGCGAGAATAGATGAGCTCGGCGCTGGGGGGCTCCCATTTTAAAAGTAAATGCACAAATTGTGCAAAGCCATTGACGATAAAAAGCATTCGCGAGCGCGCGCCAAGCAACATTTAACGCGCCGCTGACCCCAAAACGACATTTATTAACAATATAACGTATGCACAGTGCGGTTGCAACATTGGCTTTATACTCACTCTGCTGAATCAATCGGAAGATCATATTGTTCTTATCCTGCGTCTCCAGCGACACCAGGTCCATGCAGTACTCGCGGCAGACGTTGCGGCCATCGAGCCAATCGACTTTCCTGCCGGCCAGCTCGGGCACGTGACCGCTGAAGAAGTAGTTCTTACCGCGGAAGAAGAACTGCTTTGGTCCTACAAGCCATCAACGGCATTTATGCATTTGACGAGTGTGCGTCACAAAAATAAGCAAATATGCGTCGAGCGCGTACGTCTCAAGAGTTAGAAAGTTTTCACTTTTCTCGGTCTTGGTCCGCAGAGTATTGTCGGTGCGTGTTATGGAACGAGATGCTTATCGGTCACTTACGGTTCGCGCATTTTTGCGGATTCGGGAGCGATAGGAAGCGGCCGGGTCGATTGGACGCCGGACGCGCTTGCGCCTCCACGTGCGTGGAGACTATTACAATCACGGCCGCAACAGCCAGCCATGCGATCTTCATCTGAAAACGAGTTCAGCCACATGTAAGAGATCGTAGATGATTTATACGGTGACATATTGATTGCGCGCGTTCCCAATTCAATTCCCAAATGAAAAATTGAATAATAATAAGGCACGCGAGCAGGTGTCGCCTACAGTTAGGCAGAGAATTACGAGCAACCATTTCAATGCTGCTAATCGGTTGCCATTCGAACTGGTGTCTCAATAAGAACGAGTTCGGTTATTATACAATCGAAGCGATATGATACTAGTGGTACAGGGCCTTCAAAAATACTTTATTGATTATTTCATTGTCAAAAATCGATCGATAATCATTAAGTTTTTGCTACAGATGGATTTTAAAGCAAATATTGCATGGTAATGACATATTGTGGACAAGTCTATAAAATACATCTAATCGTGACATCATAGACATTGCTCTATGTATGGAAGACTTGTAAGTAGTATAAATAAATTGAATCTACTTATTGAAGTGGGTTAAGGTTAGCATGGTAAAAACTCTCGCAAATAATTTCTATCCGCAGCCCTTAATATGTCATTGAATACCAAGCCATCTTCACATCTTCACAATTTGCATTAGATTATAATTCGTATTTAATTGGCGCACCGCATCACCTTGTAGTGTTTTTTTTTTGTTGCGAGTAAAAACCCGCCAACACTGGCGTGGAGATATTTACCACGTGTTATTCAGTCGATCTTACGTAAGCTCATAAAAAATACTCAAACTATTACGACATAATAACGTGCGGAGGATTTCATCTACCTCTGGTATCGCCAAATATAACTCATCGTGAATAAGTATCCGCTTCACGTACAATTAACTTTACATATCGTCAATGAAACGTTGGAAAAACCGATGGTCGTTTTCGAAATGCATCCGCCATATTGAAAACTATTCAAAAAATACGTTAAATTACTCACATTGAATTTGAATTCTCTTCTCTCGCGAAACTAACAATCACAAAAACCAATGAACACAAGTTTTGGATAACTCCCGATTGTTGATGTGATGCTCACCGCGCCAACCGACGTATTGTTGCAACACAACCGAACACTCTCAGTTTAAAAGCCAAGCACACACTAAAATTCCTTCGGATGAAGAGTGAGAGTTATATTTATATACGCAGGTTGCACGAAGCGGCACCAATCTCGCTGGCGCGGTGTGGTGTGACTGTGTGGTGGCCGCGACGACGGAGAGACGTCTTCGATATGCTTGCGAGAGAATACAGACTCGTTGTTGCAGTCTAGTGCCTGTTGCAGGCGCAGTTTTTCGGAAAACAACACGCGCAATGAGTAATGCTTTTAATTTATAGGCATCGATTAAAATCACGACCAGGCACCTCTACTGAATGTCAATTAATTTCATTCAGCGCAAACAGCGCATAAATCGCATCTGCATCGGATTTCAACGTGAAATGAAAGGTGGTTTGATTTATGCGGCGGGTGCCTCGCATAATGCAGTCGGTATTGTCTATCAACAAGGATATCGCATCTTCGTTTTTCACCTGTTGTCTCTCCATCAAGCATATTAAACACCACAATACCAACAATACCATTGTTTGTTTGATACAGGTGTAATTGGTTTATAATTGTTACGTTATTCGATTAGATATCGTAGGTTTTTGGATATTTCCCGCTGCTGGTATATTCATCCAGGCGCAAACAGCAATGAAAGGTTATTTTTAATCGCCGCTGATGTATAATTATGTCGATCAACACGTACTGATACATCGTCTGAACAATTATCTTATAATTACCTATTATCACAGGTACTTACGTCTTCGCTAATAGAATTTTGCTAAATAAATTTAATTTTAAATTGAATTGCTAATACATATAGTCGAAGCAAAGCCTCAATTAATTATTATTCGCTGGACGCCTGGTTTCAGGTTCGTCAAGTGCATTCCGCATAAACCTCTACTCGGTATATATCCGGCAACGATGAAGAAGGTTCACAATTAAATATGATGCATCCAATATGTCGGACGTATTTTCCGTATATTAACATAAAAAGCGTGTGCGCCGAGTGAGCGTAAAATTTAAAAATAAAACTAATATTAATGAAAATAACAGGATCTCTATGTTGTTCCTACGTACGAATACGAGTACTTATCTACCATGCATGGGAGATGTGTGCTTAACATTTCATAACCGACATGAGTCGTAAAAACGCGCGGCATCATCAATTCAATACATGGAATGTTAGCATTTGGAGAATTTGAATAAAGAAGACAATGTCATCCGCGGGGTTTAAGCCGTCGGTCACAGGTCGATTCCTAATTGATCGGTGAGGAATTACACCGAAAAACTTGTCGCTGTTTTGTTTTAAACATGTAAATTATATTCAGGTGGAATCCGCCGCCGTGCCGTATCTTTACAGCAATGCGGAATCGCTTCAACTTCAACAACAGCCAACACACGTCTACTTGATACCGACTGTTACGACACGTATTTGACTTGCAAATATTAAATGTTTTATTAAAATGTATTTTCAAGAGAGAACACTAAGCTGTTTATGGAAAGAAATATTCTCTCGGCTTGCATTCAATTTCTTTCGCCTAATTGTCTTTGTGGGTTTGCAGATTATGGCATTTCTAAAGTGAAATTTTTGCTGCTTTATTGTTTCCAACAATGCGGAATTATACACCCGAAGGTATTTCTCTTCGGTTTAATTGTAAATCGTAATTATAAACAAATCATTGCGGGTAAATAGCCAGCACACAGCTCTCTAATAAACATAAGTAATCGGGAAAATAAGATTGACGGAAAATCAAGTATGTAAGTAGTTATTGTTAGTAAAGTTCAAAAAGTGATTTACAACAAGAGTGAATTGCGGCTGGTTACGGGACGAAATCAAATATAAAACTATGGCATTTATTCAGAATACAGGTAGGCATATACCATTGTGATTGTAGAAACCAATCAAATTATGAACGTTTCTCAGACACATTCATTTTCAAATATAATTGTGCAATGCTCGGCGGTAAATAGCATTCGAAACATGTGTAAACAAGATGAACAAACACTGTCACGATGCGCGCACTTTGAGTAGTTGCTACATGTGTAGTCATGTAGTCACTACAGATGATTATGGATAATATAATTCCTCACATCGGTTACCGTATTGTACAATTAGGATTGTAAACATTTGTTACATATGTACCAAACTCACAATATTGCATGCAACCTCATTAATTCTACTTGTACTTTTATTATTGATATCGCAACCTTGTTGCAACCCCCAACCCAACCATTATCATCATCATTCATTATGAATAAGTTCTCAATATGATCTACTATTATCTATCCAAGAGTAGGCAATCATCGGCTGGGCAATTAATAATTGCAGAATTAATTACGCAGCACGCCACGTAAAATGTAGGAGTCAGATTGCCTAGCTAGCTGCTTGGTTGAAATTAAGGCAAAAGGCAAACATCTCGCGGCATTGCATGCGGCGACCTCGGCTCATCAGCCACTTCGTTCGCACCGACGGCGACGACGACGGACGCCGACGCCGACGTGCGTTTAATCGGTTCGAATTATCTAATTCTCATTGCGGATAAAATGCTCGACGTCCGACGAGACCCGTAGAGGTACATTATGCTGGTGCAAACTTTAATGGTAATGATCTTAATTAGGCTCGTTTCAAAGTTAGCGAGAGAGCTCGTGCATTGCATTTTCATTACGCGCGGGCGCGAAGATGCTTCGAGGACGCAAAATCGTGCGCTCGAGCGTAAAATCATCGCCGCGCTGATTTTCTAAATCGCCGCGGCACGCACGCACGCTTCATGACCACCGCATCGCGCATCGCGCATCTCGCGCTTTATGCAGGTGGATCGTGCGTGCGTGCGTGCCGCCGCACTGCCGATGAAGGATATAGGTACTTCGTATTGTTTTTGGTGTCAATGATTTATTTAAATAGTCCCAACTTGATTACGAATTGACAGAATAAACAACTTTAGCCCCCTTCCTTCTTAGGTGTTTTTGGAATCTACAGAAATGTATTTATACATTTAGCGTAGGTGACAAATGGTCATTGGGGCATTGAAATTGCACAATTAGATTGTTGTTGCAACCTAGACATAATTCAATATATGTATGTATGTATACTTAGAGATGTTGCGATTACCCTAAATATATTCTATGATGGTAAAGGAAAACATATGCACACCACACAGCGAATATGCTTTTACTTTTCAACTTGTTGAAACAAGTGCACACGCGGATCGCGAGTATATTTTTGTGACTTAATCCAGAATGTGGGTCAATCAACATCAACATTACTCACGTGCACCACGCGAACAGTTGTGTGTTGTGTAGTCGCACTGATAGCGATAGCGGAATGCCAAATATCACGAATCCAGTTTGCATGCAAATGAAGAAAGAAAGCCGGGTGAGATGGCAGCGGTGAAGTGGCGCTCTCGTAATCGCACGGTGGCGTCGACGTCGACGTTGACGCACACGAATAATGCACACCGCTTAGGATTTGCATCAGATTAGCGCCTGCTACTATAATAAGTAATTAATCAGCACCAGTTTCGCTATGCGCCAACCATCGGCATTGTGTAATTGCCATTGTTGCGCGCAGCGCGCATCTTTCTCCTTGTGCGCATTTTGTTTTCGTTATTACTCTGGCGAATTGCAGGAAATGCAAAACTGAATGTGCATAATTGCTTGCATTGCAAATTATCTTAAACTATCGCGTATGCTAGGCGAGCGTAGCACACGTACCTACATTGTACGTTTATCTCGTGAGCGAAGAGTGAAAGCTCTTTTCGACTTTAGAGGGACAAGGTCGAAGCCGCGCCGAAAATTGCGCCGCTTAGAAGAACAACCGGACGGACGGACGCTCGTGGTCACCGCGCTAAACGCCGAATAGACGTCATTATGGCTTCTTTGTGAAACGGAATTATCATTGAATATGTAGTTTTACGAATTGCTGATATTTGGTTCAAGCGCTGAATACTAATGAGTTTTATGTCGAATTGTTGGTAGTTGAATGAGTAACTACATGACGGTGCCGACAGCGTTCGGCTGCTGAGCGATGCCGACACCGGCGAAGATGCAGTTTGATGGACATACTTTGTGCTCAGTAATAAAGTACTCGTATGTACATATCATCAAAAGCATCATGAAATAGACATATCCTTGACTTAATCATTTCTTGCGGTGGTATTCGAAAAAGTTGTGTGGAAATTATTGCAGTGATTACCAATAAATTTAATAAATACAAAGTATTATTATTATTTATATATCTCATTAGTTATAATCTTAACATTTCACGATTTATCAAGGAAACAATTATTTAAATCAAATTGAAAAATAATTAAATATAATCACTCGCAAATTTTTCTTTGTTCCTCTATTTGTTGTATGGAATGTTTTACAGGGTATAACCCTTTAAAACTATGATTCTTGATTCAATTTTTATTTCACTAAAGTAGTTATACAAAATTCCTACTAATTACCTAATTACATAGTCAATAATTAGTGTTATGTAGTTAGGCAACTTGTGCACCACTGTCATGGCGTTTGTGCTGTCAGTGCTATCGTTGTTTTGGATCCAACCCTTTAAGTGTGGCTACAAAACTGTTTTTGCTCAACTGAGAATTTGAAAATAACTTCAGCATTTAAAAAAATGGCAGTAACGGAAGAAGCGCTCTCTGATAAACTATGCCGTACCTGTATGGCCACCAACGAGGTATTAATATCCATATATTCATTCGAAGATCCAGAAGAACAAGTACACTTTGCTGAAATGCTTATGTTGCTTACAAACATTGAGGTAAGTCTGAATTAATACACTAAAACCTGAAACAAATGCATAAAGCTTGTGTGATTTGCAGATAACACCCAATGATGGTCTTCCTCAACAGATATGCACTACATGCATAAAGAAAACAATTGAATCGTACAGTTTCAAGCAATTGTGTGAAAATACAAACACTATTTTAAAGACCAGATTGAAGCCTGAGGCTGGGGTGGCTGATATACTCATTAAACCTGACGTTGATTTCATTATTAATGCTGAGGAAGTTGTTGAAGAAGTACCAGTATATGAAGAAGATGTACATCAGATTGTATTTGGATGTGAGCAGTGCAAGCAATGTTTCTCAACTGAGACTGATCTCGATGCACATAGACTATTCCATGATGCTAAAGTGGAGTGTGAAGAAAGAAAGGAAGATGAAGAACTTAGTGATATGCAGGAAGATGATATACAAATAGATGATGTAGTCATGAAGGAATCAGATGATGAAAGTGTTAAGGATTCAGAAACCTGCTTAAAATCCCACATTATAAGAAGAAGTGATGGATTGGCACTTGAAAAGCACACCAAAGAGTGTATGGTTACTCCAAGTGACAACAAACTTGGATCTGATGAACAAGAGCATGTAAAGAAAAAACATGAATGTGAAATGTGCAACAAATCTTTCACGAAATTGTCCCATTTAGCCAGACATGCTAAGACACATGAAGTAGTAAAACCATACAATTGTGACGAATGTAATAAGGGATTTGTAAGATTGCAGCAGTACAACCACCATATGAATATGCACTCAGGAATCAAGCCACATACGTGCAAGATTTGCCAGAAAGGTACATTCTTTCTGTATTGCTGATAGATTCTTAATAATTCTATTGTTTTGCACAGGTTTCAATCAGGTTTCAAATTTAAAGGATCACATGAGAACACATAATGGGGAAAAACCATATCTATGTTCGACTTGTGGCAAAGGTTTCAACCAGTTGGGCAATTTAAGACAGCATACAGTACGACACAGTGGCGTGAAGGCACATTTATGCAATATATGCGGCAGTGGTTTCGCTAGCAAAGGCGAACTAGGTGCTCATACGCGTAAACATACAGGTATAAAATATTGCTGTATGAAAAAGCTTAATTTATAATTGAACTTTTGGTTTAGGTGCACGACCATTTGTTTGCAAGTTATGCAGTCAGGGTTTTACCACGTCCAGTTCGTTGACGAAACACAAGCGCATCCATTCCGGCGAAAAACCCTATGAATGCGAAGTGTGCAAGATGCGATTCTCGCGCTCCGGCATTCTATCGCGGCACAAGCGAACGCACACCGGCGAAAAGCCCTACGCCTGTCCGCACTGCAGTCGAGCGTTCGCCCAGTCAAATGATCTCGTGTCGCATTTGCGCATCCACACCGGCGAGAAACCCTACGTATGTGATACTTGCGGTCAAGCATTCCGACAGAATAGCGCCCTGAAGACGCATCAAAAGACGCATATGAGTAAAATGGAGAGATTAAAACTGAACAAGATGAAACGCGCCGAAGCGACGCCGAAAGATGAGGCTCCAGAGGATTCTCCCGAGAATTCTCCAAATAGTGAAAATAATGGTTAATCCTATTTCATTTTATGTAATCATGACCTACTGTATCATTACTTTTCAAGATACTGTGTATTTGATTTAAAACTCATGCATTCTGATATTTAATTTCGTTGTTCAATGTTGTGACAAAAATAAATTTTGTATTGAAACAGATTTTCCACGCATTTAAATTTAGAATGAAATGGTAAACAAATAAGTTGCGAATACATCTGGGAGGGTGAGAGCAAGTCGTGCAATATTCCAGTAAATGTTAACATTTTGTCTATTTATAGCGGTATTGTGAAGGCATCTTGGCAACCGTGGGTGTGCAACACAATACATTTGCTGACCCACACAAGTGGAGTTCCGCGCCGCGGATGAGGGGATGTGTTACATGTTTAGGAATAGATTGCAAATGCAATCGCTACAATTAAAAACACGTATACAAGCTGTTTGCAACCGTTGATATCCTTCGATAATATATAATGCTCGTGAATATGTTTAAATATGCGTATTACAGCCTGTATGTGCATTTTACCCCGATCACAAGAGCTTCTGTTGCTCACGTTGCAAAGAGCGTGATCGTTCTGTTGCCGCGCGCCTTCATTATCGGGGGTTGGCTAACAATTCCCCAGTTGGCCGATGCGATTTATTCGCTCCGCATTGCGACGACAGACGGATGTCGACTTGTTGAGTCGGTCACCGAAGTGAAGCATATTTACCAAAACAAAATAAAAATTACTTAATTGAGTAATAGTTAAAATTTTTATAGTTAAAATTTTCATCGCGATTAATGTAAAAAACTTTTCCCAAGATTGAGTAGAAGTGCATCGAGAAGTTTGTTAAATTGTAGAGGTAAGTACTTTTTTTTTGCAATATTTAATATGTACAATCTTAACGATGATGCTTGCGCAAGCAAAATATAAATAATGCATCGCCGTTTTATTTCAAACATTTGGTTCTCAATTATTTATGTCTTTTTATTTTAACATAACTCGATAAATTGGTTTTGTTGTTTCTTTTGTACAAAAAATACTAAACTGAAGCAGTGTTTCATTCGTTTCATCAAATTTTTGATTGTTTTCGTTAAGGATGTGCTGAAATTAGTTAGTTAGGACCGAGAAAGCAGATGATGTGTAAAATTCAAATCACGTTACAGAATGCATGCCAGAGGCACATGTTGCTGACAGCAAATCATTGTTTGCTGGGTTCTTTTGCGCGGTTTCCTTCGCGTTTTC
>JARJDR010000866.1:0-11836 GCA_030264135.1 Myllaena sp. GC000078
TTATTGTCCTCTCAAAGTGCGCTGTGCGCTGTTGCCAGACTTTCAGCAAATGATAATGCATATCAAAATTATCCGCACGCTGCCACTATAAAACGTTAAGTGACGATAAAAATATTTTCTTTAATTTCGATATAAATGAAACTCGCATCTGTTTTTCTTCAATTCTTACTACTTTGTCATTTGCCTCAGCCCCCATCGCACATGAAAACACGCATAATGTTTGCAAGTATGAATATTATACCGCCTGTCGCGACGGGAAACGAATGAACGCCATCCGGAATACGGACAATAACAAACGAGGGGATGATCCCACTTCCCACCATGCTGTGTGATAACACAACGCAGTCTCCTTCCTACTTCACTACATAAACACGCTAGCTAGTGCGACGTAGGTGAATGGGGGGGTTGGTTGGCAGCAGAAGAAAAACAGTAGGGTTGCAGTTCTGCCGCGGAAACCAGCGATTTCGGCGAGCGGAAGCAAATCAAATTTGAATGCATCACGAAACACTACCATGCAGACGCACATTATATCATTTTCTCTGATGCGAATGTGCACTTACGCGCGACAAGATTGCGTAGATTCGTCTGCGTTGCCTTACGCACCGAATAAATCGTCTTATCCGAAACACAGGGCTGTATTTTATCACGTTACCAAACTACGAATGGAAGAAAGTAGTGCTGCAAGTGCTATAAATACTACGCTGTTATTGCAAGATGAAAGAGTAAGTATGTAATCATGCGAAGTTGGTTTTGAGGGTGGCTTCGTCGGATTTCATTCGTAACAATGGACTATATCCATGATTGCCTTCCTATCCAATTATTTAATGGCACATGCACAAAAGTAAAAATTCAATATTCTTCAATCTGAAACTTTCCCATACAAAAACATATTCTAATTATTAACCATGCACAAATCGCTGACAGAAAGGAGTTGATAAATTTCCCATTAAAATACGTACACTCATTGCAATTAATAACAACGTATTGCGCAACAATAAGCATAATTAATTTTTTTACGTGCCCAACCTTCGCTGCCAAGCATCCATTCATTCAACTTTGCGGCGCTTTGCATCCCATCCCGTGTTTGACCATCGCCCATTTGGGCGAAAGCGCACTCTTTCGTTTACTCTTCTTGGACAGCAAACATATCCTTGACCATACCACGCGAGTTGGTTACGCAGGCATATTATATGCATTATCGACGAAATGGAGAGTAAATATCGCGATCGAGTCAAGAGCCACGCCAGGCGCTCGCGCACGGGAGGCTAAATTATAATTTGTCGAATATTTTCACTGCTCATTAACGCGCCGTCAATCTCCATCAGCATCGTGTCTCATCATCGAGATGAAAACGAAATGAGGAGAAAAACTCGGTTGCATAATGACTGCGATGCTGCTTGCCGCGGCGCGCGCACGTTGTGCATATCATAATATTGATTGTAAGCGAAGTAGTCAAGTGCATCGTTCTCATGCAACTCAAGAGCAGCGCGCGCTCGCTCGCTCGCGACCATCATCAATCAAAAAAGCGCGCTCGCCTGCGCGTGGTGGAGCGAAAGGACAAAGGATGTGATGTAACACTCATTACCCGAAACTTATTTGTATTTTGTCCCCTCTTCCCTCTTGCTTCGCTTATGTAATGCGTGAATTTCAATAAAACACGATCGATTGAATGGCACAATGTTATCAATGACTAAAGCGCCAAGAAAACATTGACTTCATTCGATTTACGTTACTTTGTTGCATCAGCTGGGCTAATAAAATATCGTATCTGCCTTTCACCCTGCGCGCGCGCCGAGAGGGAGCGAAATGTTTATTTTTTGCTGCTGTAGCTGCCGGAGTGATCGATAAGGAGTGCCTTTCTCCGGTCCTGCGCGTCTTCCCCAACAGCGAAGGTGGACGTACGTACACATCGCAGACGTGCACGTCTCAAGTTACGCTCGTATAAAATGCATTAATGCCAAGAAGGTTTCGATGCTGCCTTTTTGCGCGTCGATCCGCCGACGAGTGCAACGGACGCATCAAAAACTGCGCAAGGGGGTAACCAGGAACCAGTCAGAGAACGCCAACAAATACAGGACGAACGCGAGAAAGCGAGATGTAATCAATCCGTCCCGACCGTATTGTGAAAAGACGCCAATACCAACCCAAAGCCGGAGGCTGTGAAATCTAACAGGATATAGGAAATCTACAAGCAGGATTGCAAAGGAATATGCCCGTCATGGGACCGCAAGTTGCGAATACATGACAAAGAAACATCTGGTAAAATTCCCATATCACCATCAACCGGGGCTTTCTTCTCCTTAGACAAAACGATTAGAAAATACTCCACGACGTAATTAATAAATGTCCGAATCGAATGCGCGCGGTTATAATTACCTGCCGAAACTTAAAACATTCAGATGGTAATATTATTTATACTACGTTCGATGATCGAACAAAAATGATGCATCGTCATTAATCGATTTCGATCGATTACGAATTCAAATTCAAAGACGCATTTCCTCATCGCAGCCGCAACAGCGCAGCTACACGACGAACAACGTATTAATTATGATGATGTTCACTTGCGATTACTCCAGGCCGAGTGAGTAGCCTGCCCGCGCAAAGCACGCACGCACGCACTACCTATGTATTTATGAATCACATGAATACTGTATTACATTGTGCGCGAACGGAAAGAGATTACAAGCCGACCGCATACGATGCGGAGACGGACGGACGGCACGGTGGAGATTTGTCGATAGTGATAATACCAAAGCGTTGGGTGGCTAAATAAAAATGAAGATGACGAGACGCGAACGAAAAGTAAAAGTGCAGCGAGTCAAAAATACATACAACTGAGCGCAACGCATGTATCTAGCCATCGCGATAGGTAATTAGTGATCGTTTATTTTCTGTGATTATTATGTGCCTATGAAATGTATCTAAAGATTGATCGAATGAAAACACTTTCTTCCTTTTCATTCTCATCGTCAATAAGCATTAATGAATTTATCTATATTAATGATTGTGGTAATCAGTCGAACAAGAAATAAAACTGAAGACTGAACAATAAGAGCTGGATATTGAACTGTTAGATATGCAAACACCCTTTAGTTAATGAATGAATGGAAGGAGGAAGCCTACTAGACAGCGGGAATTTGAATCTCGGCTGCGTGTCAACATCATCGAAATGCCTGCCTGCATAATCATGAGCTGAAGCAAACATCCGACACAACGGTCGTGTCCTCCCTAGCGCGTGCTGTCATCGCGACACAAAGCGATAGGATATCAGCTAACTGCGGGCATCCGAATGTTTAATGTAAACCCCTTCAATACTATCACACAGCTATTCTACCCCTTTCAAAATTGGCGAAATTTTCTCATCGCACCTGTAAAGCGAATGTTGCAAAACCAAGTGTTAAATGTCAAACTCAAATTTTTGTAAGTTTAGTAAGACCATTAAAGATAAAGACTTTAAGTTGCTTAACACTACACTAACGCACTACAAATTTCTTAATTAAAATTTAATAAGTTTAAATGTTCGCAACATTTATTGATTTACACAAATACGGTGAACTTATGACCGTATTGCCCTTGACTTACAATTTATTACAGTCCACACCAGTTCGCAAGTAGGTGTGTACTTACACGAAATTGTTTGCTGCTTTACATAATCTCATTCCTTGTGCTATTTTGCATTTTCTCAGCAAAGACTAACTAAAAGTGCCTGCATGCAATCGTTTAATATACAACCGCGCGCCTATTTTTTTCCACAGCGAATAAGCCCATTTTTTCGACATGAATTTATTACCATTGCCGATAACATGCAAGGTACTAAAAATACTTCCAACTTCCCCGGTCCACCAGAGACCAGCACTTTTCGCAGTCGGAAACCCTAAAAGCTATAAGCCATGACATTCGTTCGTTTTTTAATGTCTTCGTGATAAGAATGAAACACGCTGCCGTTATGTATATCGCACACGAATAACAAATCCGAGAACGGAAGTCGCGATGGAAGTTGACGTTTAGTATGTACATACATGCTGAAGTGTTTAGTTTATTTTCATTGCCTAGCATGATTGACGTGACTGCAGAATTATAAAACTAAAAAGCACCTCAAAAAAATAGTGAAAAACGATGTTTGATAGATTTCGATTTAATGTTTTTCCTGTTTGGTTCTCGGAATGCATAATTTAAAACTCGTAAAATTCAATAAATAAAAATGTAAATTATAGACGCCAGTCGTCAATTGGACATCTTCATCAGCAGCCACGTATCCTCTTTCTCCGCCGATTATTTCGCATTTTGCAGAGCAAGAGGCAACAATATGCGAGCATTTTAGTTGTCGAACGTTTTGTTATAAGCGCTTATCCGTCCGGTGTTATATCGGAGCATCGCGTCCTCATTCCCATGCAATATACTATATCAACAATTTCTACATGCATACACGCCGGCGCGGTGGACCGTCTTCGCCCGTCGCCGCCGCCGCGCCGGTCGCATTCATAATCGCCTCGCGCGGCGCGCATCGCACTCGACGCATATGTTTACATCGCTCCGACATGGGCCGCATCGATATACATTAACGTTACTTAAAATCTTTAAATCTTTCCGCTACACGAACAAAGTGACGGGGCGCTGCAAAGAAGGAAGAAGAACGAGTCCGGAATATGATGACGATGAAGATGTGTGCGTGCACGCATGGAAGGCTGAAGCGAGAGAAGAAACGAGAATGCACTTCCAATTTTCGTGGATGCACTTCTTCGGCTGCTTAATCGCTTTTCGGAGGATTCATCCTCATCCTCAATACGACATCTTCTCCTTCCTCCTCCTCCACGAGTAAAACTCGTAATTTACTCTTTTCGAAAAAGGAACAAAGAACCAGAGCGCTAATCGAAAAGCGAAAATGTATCAGTGCTCTTTTAAATTTCAGACAGATAACGAACAAGTTCAGACAAATTATTATCATTATTATTCTTAAATACAACCGTTGATCGTATATGTGTTTTTTCTGTGCGTTCGGTCAAGTCGATAGTTGTTTGATTTATAATTAGTGTATGTAAACTTATTAGTTAATTAATAATCTTAATGTGTCTATAAATTATACAAAGCCATTACACACACACACCGTGCCGATAAACTTTACAAGTTTGGCCGTTAGATGTTTTTCTATAACGCCAACATTATCAGCGATAAATCTCAAACGCATCTATGTAGTATCCTAGGATACTCAAGTTGTTTCAATTTGTCTATCGATATGCGATTCGAACCACTATGAATGCAAGATACAAGGATATGAGTGCATCAAAACAGATTAATGACTCTATTCGAGTCCATAAATGATTTCAATTCAAAATTGCGCAGTTGAATATGAGCTTCATTTAATTGCAATAATGTCAATCATTAACTTTGATTTCGCACTAATTGCAATCAAGTATTTACGCGTCTACTATTCGTTTACACTTTTCACGGTTTGCTGCATTTTATGAACGCAGCGAATACTCGAAATCAAAATTCAATTCGCTAATTATTATTAATATCTTGTGCTGATTACCTTTCTATTCCGTTTAATCATGATCTCAGCGGACACTCATTATTCGCCACGCAATTTGCATACTTTCGAATGAGTTTTGCGCGTGCACTAATTTTATGTCCGGAAGCACTCACATTTGTTGCCCGCACTGATGCCACGGCTGTCCATTAGTGTTTTTGTCACATTGAAACACGATTTGCGCTTAAGGTGTTCTTATTTCCGACAGGGTATACAGCGAATGTAAAGTGAAGATTGAAATCCGACAACTTGTCTACTCCCTGCTCGCCAAGTCGCGCGTTTTTGACGTGCTCCCCCGAAGTTTTCCTCGTGTTTCACGGGCAGGTTCAGCGCGTGTTGTGTTTACTCTGCCGTCAGCCGCCTCCAGCATCCACGACGGCAGCGCGCAATCGTACAAAACGGAATTTATGATGAAGTCGGGTTCAATTAGGGTGCGTTTCCGGCGAAACCGAAAAACTGAGGGTCGTCATAGCATCCATCCATCCCCCCCGTAACCTTATAGCGCTGCACTGAATTACTTGTGTTCATTCGGAAAATCTACACGCTGATTTCATTCCATGTCCGGTCAATAGTTTATTTACATTTACATTCACGGTTTGTTTTAATTTGCATAAAAAGTGCGATTTATGTGGAATAAACGGACCCACGCATTCACCGGTAACAAACATTCATCACGTAATAAGGCGCACGACAATAAAGCACACCGCGAAATATATAACTCAATCCCTAATGTACGAGTAGCTGCCGAACAGATCTAGCACACATTGCAAGAAATGTGTTGTGTGTTGTGTGCTGTGGCGCGTTCGATTTTCCCGTGACCTGACCCGCAATGACAATGCACGTACATCGTCCTCGCTGTAGTCGACATAACTCCACACACTGAGGCATTCATATCGTCCGTCCAACCAAACAGTTCATCGCGTTCTTCACGTCATGCACGCACACGCGAGCGCCCTGAACGAATTTGCAAAACTGCCGTATTTCGCATTATTACACAATAAGTAAGTAACCCAAGGGTTATTAAAATGCCACGTTAAGTAGGACAAAGTTTTTGTGTGCAAGTTTCATTTAATTATGCCCTGGATAGAGAACACACCCCAAAGCACCTGTCCTAACCTATTTCACATATTTCACATTTGTTAACGCATAGTCACCCCATTAGTCACTGAATTTTAACCATTTCACCCTTTCTTAAATTCATAGTGGGACTAATATAGAGAATAATTAGAAATCAATTAGCGAAAATGTAAGTGGTGAAAAGGAGAACGCGACGCGGAAAACACGCACGGCGGCGGCCGGTGCCGGTGGCGGTGTGGTGGATGGAAAATTGGGAACGCGCGCGCGCGCGTGGGCGTTCGTCGACCGGGCGCGAGCGGCGCAGCAGCAGCAGGCTGTATTATCCAGCGGGCGCGCCACTGAGCAAGCGCCGGAAGAACTTCTACGCCACCGCCAGACGACGCGACGGCGCATAGCACGCCCCAAATTCACGCGGGTGCGTTTTTCGCATTATAATTGTCTCCATGCAACATATACCTATGTACCCCACGCCCCTCCGGACATAAATTTTCGTCTGGCTAGTACTTATAGTAAGTTTATATCGATCTATCGAATCTTATTTCTGATTAAGAAACTCATAGATTTTCATAAAAACCGTACAAATGGAGATAACACACATAATTTCATATTAGATTACAATGCCTAGTGTACATGAAAAAACATTCCAACTTTGAGCTCCCTCTATTCCTATCGCATGTCATGCCATCATTTGAGTATTGGAAAAATGGGCGAAATAGGAAAATGCCACGTGTTTATCTCGCGTTTATCTCGTCCGCTTTCATTCCAGACGACTCGTTTTTGCAGACTAAAAGGAAGGGAAGAGCTAGCGGTTACCATTATTGTGTGTATAGTACAAACTCCCCGAAGGGATGTTCATCACAATCACTCGAATGACCGCGGCTTGCGAGGGGGGAGATGACCGTCAACCACATTCAATCCCAATACAACCACCATCATCCCCATCGAATTGGACCAACGCACGCGTCAAAACGATATCGCCTTGTCCCCCAACGCACAAAATTTGAGGAAATTGAAATAGCGCACCAGCGCAACTGAAGAATTGCATCGGGGCACGAATCCATTCAAATTACAGCCGATTTATAACCCACACGTAACTTAATCAACATTTAATTTTATCGTTTGTTTTTTGGGGAAGGTCGAGGGTTCGGTAATGTTTTTCGTCATGCAGACACAATTAATAGTCTATGAGGGAAAAACAGAACTGACTGAAAGTGGAAATCGTAAATGATTTTATCGGATTTGTACTTGTAATATGATATTCGATAAAATTAATCGCGAGTGCACTTCCTTTACAAGCGAGAAGCATGCATCATCAATCGCGGGCGCGGCGGTGGTGGCGGCGGCGGCGGCGGTGAAATCATGTAGATTGTAAACGTTAATCGCACCAATTATTAATCGGATTATGCGCGTTGCCGTTAATTAATTGCGCGTTTTCTATCTACTTGTACACCGTTCATGCAACGCACGATGTCGACGTTCATTATTTGTGTACAATGTCTGCGACTTGTTAATCTTATTGCGCGCCATGCTCTTTTATTAGTTTATACCGTTTGCTAAATTAATATTTAATATTTCCAT
This sequence comes from Myllaena sp. GC000078, assembly GCA_030264135.1. NCBI lineage: Eukaryota > Metazoa > Arthropoda > Insecta > Coleoptera > Staphylinidae > Myllaena > Myllaena sp. GC000078. The sequence continues at coordinate 8,186 of JARJDR010000866.1, forward strand.
CGCGCGTTCGCAATTTCACTGTAGCGGTTAATATTATTTCAGCCGAAAACAAAGAGAAAGAGCTGTGCAGTTATTTATTATGCACATCGGATGTATCGGACGAATAAGGCAATGTCTTATGTAAACTCAAATGCCGGATGTAATATCCAAAACTGAACAATATTTAAAAAAAAAGAAACAATCAAGTAAATAAATTATTAAGGGGATTTTTTTGTGTGAAAAATGTAACAAAAACGGTTTTCTTGTTGCATTATAAATTATCATTAAAAATCGCAGACTATGGTTCTACGATGAATGGACACAAATGCATCTATCAATTAGCTGAATGATAATATATACGCGCGCGTTCAAAATTTAATTAGATTTCTGTATCTGCGCACTGCCGCAATGTTCGTTTCGCTTCATTTTCACCAGCGCGCTCACTAACGATTGCACACTTTGAGTATGCCTTCTTTGGTGTTTACATTTTGCTTTAATTGAAACATTATTATTTATCAGACATAATATCGATACACATCGAGGTATTAATTAAATTTTATGCACCTAATTTAAATCATGGTTTGGCTTTTCACTTTCCAAACTGTACTCATGTATTGATATTTTGATATTTGTTGAATTAATACTATTTATTCATTTCCTGATAAATTTCACAGATTTCAGCATCGTTGTATTAATATTATTCTACTCTACTCATTTCTCTTTTTATTCAGCAATTAATAAGCTATGCATATCTTTCATTTAACTTTCACACTCATTTTGTGTTCGTGCCGAAATTACTTTTTCCTGCAACCTCTTGGTGAGCACGGAAAAGGTGCTCGACGTCAAGCGCAGGAGCATACTTCCTGCTACCCCCTTTCATACTTGGCCTGGCGCATCATGCGTATTATATATATGCCCGACAATTGCAAACAACGCTTTCCAATTTCCTTTACGCATGGCAAAGATAAACTTATCCCAAATATGAAGTGAGATAGGGCAGAAGTTGACTTCTGGCGAATGTCAACGTTGCGGTTTTGCGATATTGACGTGCGGGGTGGGCTCTACCCGTTGTTTGCACGGGGAAGCTTTGACACTTCACCACTTTCCAAGTCCCAAACCTACCATCCTACTCGTACTACAAGTTACGCAATTGACTACTAAGCGCACACACCAACCGTATGCGTATGCATACTTGAAATGTAACTACGGTATGTATGCACATGCGCGCGTGCGTGCGCGTGAATGTTTTGAATGGTGTGAAAACGAAGGGACGACGACGACAGTCGCCCCTTCGGTACGGTACGCTCGCACAGAAATCAATTAAACTTGGAAATGAATATGTATATATTCAGCATTCAGCGCCATTGCACTGCTGTTCTAGCTAACATTTTCTATTGTCGACATCTACGTCGTTCAAGTTTGGTAAGTAGTGCAATTTTTCATTAAATTACATATTGTCCAACGTGATTGCAATTACATGTCTAGCATAGCAGCTAGAAGCGATGGAATTTAATTAAACACCGAAATTCCTCTTTTAATCTCATATCAAGCGCAGAAAGGTGTCAGAAATCGGTCTTGGCGCGTTGCCGAGCTGACAGTTCACATATTTTGATAGAAAAAAAAAGGTAAAAATACGAAGCTAATATGACGCGTGAAATTGAATACATGGCACGTGGGGAGTTTCCTTCGGGAAGTTGAGAAATCTAAGCAATAAGGAGTAAATACTAGTCGAATATGGAATACGCGTGCATGCATAATAGAAAGACGTCACGTGCGTGCGCGTCTGATCGCACCGCCACGACCGTTTGCGCCACATATCATCAGACTAGTTATTATAAGCGTGTCATTTCATTTATTTGTCGGGGAAAATTGATTTCTACCTAGCGTTGCAGATGAAAATTGAAATAGTCCTATGTGATGATGTTTCGTCTTTCAAACAGGTGCAACACAAAAATACAAAATTAACGCTTTAATATTCATGCAATAATAACGAGAAAACAAATTTTTAAAGTTATTTTATTCTTCACGAACCTAAATCTACTAGTTGTGCTTTGTGATTTTCAGAGATACCTAAATGACGGTGTCGTATATTTATCGCCATGTCGCTTTCGTACGCTGAACACGCTCGATTGGTAGGATCGTGTATCGCCACTTGCGAACAATTATTTTGATTTATTTGATTAATGCGCCGCCGCCGTCTTGCAGCAGCAGTTCGTTATCTACAGCGCCGTGTGGCATTGCGCAAGCAGCGCAACTACATGGCACATAATTTAATATAAAACATTTCCTCACGTCTCGCCGCAGCGCCCAACACACAACACCACCACCGTCTTATAGTATGCATGAGATAATGCATCGCAATGCAATCGCCACATGAATTGTATTGTAAAACGGCCGCGTAATGTCGCTTAACGCGCTCGCAATGCAGAATGGACGACTTCCAGCAGAATGCAACAATGACAAAACGACCGGCCGACGACCATCGTCGTGATTCAATTCAATACGTGCGAACTAGGTAGCAGTGTATGGAAATAAAATACCTATAGCGCCCTACAACTTATCTCTGGAATGCACGTAATGTAAATACAAATAGAAATGCATTTCTATTGTAAATAAATAATGCTTAAGTAAGTACTCGTATGAATGTGTGAGTAACACTAAAGCCATGCACGTTGATAATAACGATTGTAATTGATAAATGCCAAATAATCCAATCATGAGTAATAATGGTGCATGGGAAATGTGGCGTGGTTAATTCAATCCCATGACTTATATTTGTAACACAGACGCATATGTACAATTAGAGAAAGATAAATTATTCCATCCATTTTCTACTCAGTGAACTTTATGTCACTTAATTTAGTGCATTTATAATACTGGTTACCGGCTAAACAAATATCATTGCCATTTCGCATGAACTTTACCGGATTGAATAAAGGCGCGTGTGTTGTATGATTTCTGCTTTGTGCGATCTTAGAATCTGTATCAATTTGACAACATCGATCAAATCACATCAATATGATTTCTTTGAATGCATCAAACGCAGCACTCGCAACGTTGAAGTAAGAAGAATATCGGCTTGATTTTGCAACGAAAATAGGTGGAGCACACACGAGAAAGACCCGGATTTCGTCGTCGTCGAAGCCGCCGCGTTGCGCGTATTGTCTTCGCCGTCGCCGTGGCACCCAAGCGACGGCGGCGCCCCGGCACTCCTCAATTAAGTACCCTTTGACATGGAACGCGCTCAGCTGCAATTGCATCATCACGAAAGGAGATACTTTTAGCGTCAAACTGGCGCACGTAAAATACATTCATATTTGCGCTTGTACGAGTACTCTGTTCATCGTGCATTTAGTGATTCATCGATCCAGTTTCTTGTGTTTACTGCGATCCATTAAATTTCGGGAAAATAACCAATCATTAATAAATCCTAATTGATATTAATAGTAATTCATTTAAAATCGATTACCTTATATGAGCTCAATTATTATTAACGATAGTGAAACACTAAAATAAATTAAAGCCGTTTATTTTCATTGTTCTTAACTAACACTTATGGTGTAATTTTTATAACCGCGCAGGTTTGACAGTTCGTGCCTCTCACTTTCACTGTGTGAACGAGAGAGAACGGATATCGTTCTCTCTTGTTCGCACCTACGCGCTAGTATTGAG
>JARJDR010000882.1:0-14849 GCA_030264135.1 Myllaena sp. GC000078
AGCTATGAAGATGACACGATTTCTTTCTTGTTCTAATTATAATTGATATTATCCTTATTATGCATTCGGCATAAGGTAAAGTGGGGTAAGATCACACACAGGGCAAGATCGATATTGACCAATTTTATACCAATTGTTTATCATTTTTTTAAAAACTAAAGTGTACAATGTAGCACTGATTTAGTACGAAGCTAACTAACGAGGTGCCTTCGATTTACAAGCAGATTTCTTCGTTTTCTATGCTTTGCAAAAGACGAACATACTCAAGTTAGACATGACTTTGAACATGCGCTGAAATTATTGGTTATAATCTCGTTATAATTTATGCTCAAGAAAGAAATTTTGTTAAATACTTGATACTTTCTGAGAAATCCATTAGTGTAAAATTGGTCAATATCGATCTTGCCCCGTGTGTGATCTTACCCCACTTTACCTTATGCCGAATGCATAATAAGGATAATATCAATTATAATTAGAACAAGAAAGAAATCGTGTCATCTTCATAGCTCAATGACTACTATATGATCATTATTTATTCATGCATGTGTGTTTGTATTCTATGCTGCGCGTGGTTAATTTATGAACAGTATTAATTTTATACCGCACGCATTTCTTTTGATGCAGCACTGGGCTGACTCTCTCGCACGTTGCGCGTAACGATCAATAAAATACATTGATGCTATTACGATCAATGAAATCATATTACGCGTGGCGCGCGACTAGAACCTACTACTACTAACAGTAGTAGTAGGTATAGTAACCTACACTAGGGGATTTTTAGTAGTTTGGTGCATTGTTCGAAACATGAACAAAATGGTCGTAAAGATATGATATGTATGTTCGTGGATATAAATTTTTCAGTTTTACGAGCGTAACTCTGCGCAGGGCTAGTTCATCCATGGAACCCACCAACAACTTCATTAGATTAAATCTTTTACATAATAGATTTTTAGAGCAATAGCATACATAGCATTTATTGCCAGCACCTGGCTACCCCAGTTTTCTTAACATGTTTTTTCACTTTTCAATTTTCACTTCTTTTGCCAGCGGGCGTGTTTATTTATGCCATTGCCGATCAATATGGATGGGATGTTGGGGGTATGGGGGTATTCTCATAGGAAAATAGCCGATGGGCTTATGAAGACCATGCAAACAATAGTCACGCCGGTCAAACAATCGGAGCGAGGCGCGCGCTGTTTTCCGGTGCATTTCATCCAATCACTTTCTCGCAGCCACGCGCACTCACTCCTTTTCTTCTCGTTCGCTTTTAATAACTATTTCCAACTTCCATGCCATGGTGTGTGAGCGGAGAGCCAGCGCAGCGCCGCGACTTTGTTGTGGCGCGCCGCAATTATGATTCGCTCCGGCACGGGGTTTCCCACGTCAATCAATAGTCGTCAGTGAATAATACGTATTGGGATGCACGAACGGACGGTCAGCAGCAGCAGCCCACAACCTTCAGGCGGTCTGATCGGTTATTAATAAATATCGGGCTCGTCTTTGGCATCGACGAGCGCACACATATTCATATGTCGTATTATTATCATCATCATCATCATCGCAGGAGATTCTCGAATTATTATTATTATTATTAATCTACTATTCTTCGCTTCGTATGTTGTGTAAGCAGCGAGCTGTACATAGTAGGTGAAAATAGTGATCGGAGAAAGTTTCGTATCGACAATAAACATCAGAAATGTCAAATGACTAATGCGCAGAAATGATATACATAATAAAATTAGCGCGCGAGCGCCGATTGCAATCGTTTTGCCATTAAATTTAGCAATATTTATCGGGTGGATAGGTGGAAAGCGGCACTGCCATTGTACATTCTCAGAATATATTTCATACGATTTATAGACGCAACGTGCATTCGATATGCTCGATATGCTATTGTATATTGGCCGGCCACTCTGCAAGCCGTGTGAAAACACTCAATGCTAGGCAAATTTATTTTATTCCGCGCGCCATAGAAAGCATAAATTTTCTATGCGGAAAGAAATTGGAAAATAAGCAAAACAAGCGGCGCAATCAATACTCCAGTAAGATGAAATGCCTGCTGCAAGTAGGTGGGTATAATAAAAAAGAAAAATGTGCTAAGAACAAACGAAGTGACAAAGCATAAAATATAGGTGCTTGCGCTACTACACAGTGATCAACTACCAATGTGGTACAAATCACTCCCCCTTCTTCTCATCTGGTTCGGATTGCGGTGTTGCAAGAGTCCATACGCAGTTTCATATCATGCTGTAGTTACCTTAGTAAATTCTTACAAAGAGCGTGACATATTGAATGCTCAGCAAATGAATACGCCGATCGCCTGGCAGTATGCAACGTATGCAAGCAGAACGAATAGCAGACGCCACAATAGAAGAAGACTAACATAACCAAAAGCTCGGCTGAAGAGAAAGAATAAGGTGCTGCTAGCGCGCGGTGAAGCAAATCGAGCGCGACCAGGTGCATGCACCCGGATATATCGACTGCTGCTGCAACCCCAACAATGCTGCCGGCGTGCACCACGGTGAAAAGGGCGTTGTCGCCCAAATTTCGACATTGATCAAAACCCGAAAACCGTGCAGCTCCAAAAACCCTCCAAAAAGCACATTAATTTTAAATATTTGCAAGTTTTGTGACGCAACATAAATTTTCCGGCGCGGCGCGCAACTTTTGATAGTGTAATAAGCAAATTTCGCGCACATAAAAGCGCCATCATCAAGCGCGCCACAGCAATAACATTTTCTATGCAGTTTAACCGCAAACTGCAGTAGCGTTTGTTTCGCGCGCGGGCGAAATACGCAAAACACGCGCATAAATCATGGGCGCTAAGTCTTTAACGGCACATAAATCCGGATTTGAGATCGGCTCCCGCTTGCAACTTCTTCTTCTTCTTCTTCTTCTTCTTCTTCGTCTTCTCGCTGAGCGCTGGTCGAAAAGTATCATAATAACCACTATCATCCAGCAGTCAGTTTCGGGGCGGCCGATATGCTTGGCGCGTTTGCTTCGCCGACCGTCTGCTCAGCATTCGACGCAAATCTTGACACGTAAAGATACCGTATAGCAAAGGCTGCTACATTCCCGACAATAAAACTGAACAAGCGTGTGAGTGTGAGAAATCCAATTAAACATTTGCGCCACCACACATCGGAGATGAAGGCATATATCTTAATGATGCTTCGTTTCAAATTAGTATCAGTTCGTTCGGGTATAATGAAAGACGCATGCGTTTATTTTCTCGAATGCACCTACCATTTTCGGGCTGTTTTCTTAATAGTTTTATGGTTACTAAATAGTAGCGGCGTAATAAACATACGGTTAGCGGAAAAATATAGTTGGCGTGGCGATAAATATAGTTCTGGTAGTAAATATAGTAGTACGCGCGCGGAGGGGACAGAGCAGAAAAAAAACGTGAAGTGAAGGAGACGCGGCGCGATGTTATTGATATTGAGAGGAAAACATCTCGACTGTCGTGCGATGTAAAAAAACAAGCGAGTTATTTATGTGCCACTTCGGCTCGCGGTGCTCCCGCGCGACTCTGCTTGTGAGAGTGTAGTGTGTGTGTGTGTGTCATCGGTTGACATCCGAATTCCGCACCGCACGGCACGACACGGCACGCAGAGCGCGATAATAGCAGCGCAAATGTAACGAAAATAATTCCCCAGCACTCGTTGTTCAGTTCAACTGGGAGAGGAGAGGACTATTTACATCGGTTAAATCATTTGCGACACACAACAACGCAATTTCTGCAAGCGTAAATTGCCGGCGCGAATGAAGTAACAAGATAGTGAAATCATCCCTTTCTTCCGCATGGCAAAGGGCAAAGAGAAGAGAAGAATGGAAGCGAGTAGAGAGTGAAAATGTTTTTCCGAACGGTCATTTCCGTGTCTCTTCATTTATCACTTCTTCTTCTTCTTCTTCTCGTTTTGCTGCCGCTCGGTTTTTTCATCGCCGCGTGCTTATTAACGCGCCGGAAACGTGGCACTCGTCCATCGACAACCGCTTGTCCATCAATTTACGGTAATAGACATAGTTGTGGATGGTATAGTATGCGGTACAACTCTAGACAATGTTGTAAAACCCATCGTATTCAATTCAAAATTCATTCATCGAAGCTGGAACGTTATTCGGGTAGCCCTAGTTTTACAACGGCAATAGTAATAGTAAAACCAATTCCCGATTCGAATGCAGAGAGAAGCGAGGAGAAGGGCCTAAGGTAGGGTGACAATGAACTCTGGCGCTCGGTGCATTGCCCTTTAGGCGTGCTCCCGCGCTCCCTCTTTTTTTGGTCGTCTGGAGGCCCATTAGTCGTATTCCACGCTGCCTATCCTTCCCTCTTCGGCACCCGCCGTGCGCGTATACTTATATCTCGTGCTTCGAATACTTCGCATAGTCAACGCCAACGGTAGGGATTACGCATGTGTATGTGTGTGTGTGTGCGCGCGATAGGCGGCTGCTGCGCCAGGAAGAGAAGACTCCCGAAATCGTCGTCGAAGGGTCGTTGGCAGAAGGGTGTCTCTGCGCGCACGTTTTTCTGCTACCTTCCTTCCCTTCAACCCGGACCGCCCGCTCGCCCGAATATTTTTCGTAGCCGCTAACGCCCAAATCCTTAACACGAACCTGGCAATCAAGAAATTGTTGGTTTATTCATTTTTGATCAAAATAAGTACCATTGAATTATGAATATTGAACTGCAAAGAAGACATTGGAATTAGTGCCCGGCGCATCCACCCACCCGCTGTTATTCCCATGGTTGACGAGGGCCAAAAGGGGGTGTATATGGCACTTCCCCCGACCATGATTTAAAGCAATTACTTAACTACATCCGTAAAACTTAACCCTTTTGCCGAAGGAAAGTTTTTCGCCGCCACCGCGCGCGCATTACATTATCTAATTCATATTTAATTGCAAATATCATCCCTCTCCCCCTCTTACCATTCATGTTGTGATGCGGCAAAGTACAATCCAACTCGCTAATTGTGAAATTTGCACCCAAAACACCGTCGCTGGCAGTCGTCGTGTCCCATATACCACCCGACAAGGTCGTCGCGTCGTCGTCGTCGTCGTCGTCGTCGTCGTCGCGAATACATAAAGCACTTAAACAGATTAGCACGAGAGTATAAGCGTGTATAACCGTTGGCATAACCGTTTTGAGGACGACGTCGACGACGACAACGACGACAGAGTTTGCGGACACACAACACACGCGCGAGGAGGAGGAAGTGGAGGAGGGCGCGCCGGTGGATGAGAATGAGAATGACATCTGCCTGCAGGCGCCAAGTTGCGTCATCGTTTTAAATTTTACATGTAATGCAGCGTCGGCAACGCCAAAAGTTTATGGTGCACAAAGTGCTAATTTCGTGGAGGGCTCGTGCAAAACTGTCCATTTCCACAAATCGTGAAAGAAGACCCAAAACATAATCTTCTTAATTAACGCGACCAAATTCTATCTGTTTATAGGTGATTTCCTTTGCCGTAATATCCATTTAATCAATCGGCACACATCTTCTTGATTCGGTTGTCAATCGTAAAACATCGCCGTGGATGACTTAATCAATCAAGTCGTAAAAGAAATGCTCTCTGCCAACTCTGCGTCACCTTAATAGAAATAGAAACACTTAGTTGCCTTTTTTTCGATAATTTCACAGCAAATTCTCTCCGTACAAAAGGGGAGAAGGGAGAACTTGGCAAATATGTTTTTTAGTTACACCTTCAACAATACGAAGTTGGTCGAAAACGAGGATATAACAATAGCAGGGTGTGTGCTTTGTGAGAGGGCCAACGGAGAGCACTTTCGCACCCTCGTCATATGACTACACATATGTGTGCGCTTCATACGTTTTTGCGTACACACACACCGCCAATATTATTCATTGTGACCGATTCGTCACGCGCATTGCGTTGTTAGCGTATGGCGATGGAAGCGGGAGGGCGAACAATACGTGCAATGAGCGGGTGGTGGATGTCTTCTCTTCCGCGCGCGGCCCTCGTACTCAGCAACCCCTGCGCCAAACCAGCCGTTGTATGTTTAGCACGGCACAGCCATCGCTAAACCCAACATCATCACACCTTTCTTCCTCTTTTTTTGTATTCCGCTACTGCCACTCTCTGCCATTAGCACATTCGGCTGTGTACGCTCGTAAACTATGGCGCATTATAATGGCACTTGCGCGTTTGATCTCTGTGTGACAGTTATTATTCGGTGCGCGCCATTAAAATGCCACCCGGCAAACAATATATGTATCAGTGCGCAGCGCACCTAGTTACTTGCATGATGCATCCCCAATAGGTAACATACTTTATGGGTGTTTATGCTGTTTATTATAATCGAATTGCGATGAGGGATGGACGGGTGCATTTGGGTGAGGTAATAACATATGAAAAGTAGTGTGCTTTGCGGATTATTGCTTTATTAACCTGGGTAATCGGAGTAACGGCGCAATAAAATGCATTCAATGATGCGTTTGATGCGTTCGTGCGTGCGCATAATATCATTTCGCGTCTCGTCGTCGGGTGGAGGAAATAATTGGAATTGAATTGACGCAATAACTTTCGACCCTTCCTTTTCCCTCCGCGCCCAGCCGCCGCAAACAACTAATTTTATCGTCGGGTGAATTATATTTAGACATTAAAAACATAAATCGATTGGCGTTGTTGGCTTGGCGGCGGAGCGGTCGAAAAAAGTTTGAATAACACAAGGCGACATTCCTTGTTACGCTCGATGCGCGATGCACTAGCAATGGCATGCGCACGTAAACAGGAAATGGAAAATTTAGACGTCTCTCTTAACTTTTCCCTGTATCTAATCGAAAACGTAACTATGCCGATGGTGGTGTGTGAGTGCGCATGCGGATCCAATTCAGCGCCTGCATCAGTAGATTAAGAGAGACACACGCTTTCTTTGAAAATTTCTCTCGATTTTTCACTGTCGTCCGCGTCATGTTGCATCGCTTTGGCGTTGGCGTCGCCACGAAAAATAAAAACAAACGACACACCGGTTAAATTAACACAAGAAAAAGTCAAGAAAAAAGGAAAGAAGGCTTCCTGAAGGAGGGAGAGTGAGGGAAAAACATGTGCCCTATGCGTGATTCCTAACGAAAATATTACGATAAAAATACCCAAAAAGAACAACAACAAAATGTGAGCGGTAAATAAATAAAGAAGAAGAGCTTTTGCAAGGCGCAGGAATGAATATCAATGAGAAGGGATCGAAATTTAAAAACAGAGGATTCCAGAACAGAAAATGTGAAAGAATGATGATGTTTACGGTGCAGACGGGTTCGCTAAAAAATTTCGGCGCAGGGCGAAGAGAGGCGTGTTTATCCAATTATTTTGTTGTCGCGCCAAGTTAACCGCATCCGCAAAATAACAACAGCTTTGCGGATGGAATATTTTACTTATATTTTGAGTTCCAAACAAACAAACAAACATGCAATTGGTGGCGTTTTATGTACCTACGGGCCCAAAAGTTGAATAATACCATTTTCGAACGAAAATGCCAACTCCATAGTTGTCAACATAGCATTCCATCTAGTAAGTGAATCATATCATATCATCGATCTTTTACCAAAATGAAACACGGTTCAGCAAGTGGCCAAATCAAACGAAGCGTACGCATGGTTGGGGACATTGAAAGAATGCGACCTGCGCGCGCGTCGACGTGACTTAAAGCACGTGCCGTACTCATTCTTGGCACGGAGTCACATTCCTTCTCCGCGCACGTATCCTACTTAAAGTTTTTTACTTCCTCCGATGCGAGTCCGCAATGTTAATTGCACATTTTATCGCTTTATTCCGATGGGAAGACGCGATGGTGATGATTGCTTGCGCGTGCTCACCAAATATGAAATTTAAATTAAACTAAACACTAAACTCTGTAGTAAATGAGTAACTATATTGCTTTCCCATTCATTTGAGCAGCAAAAGCAGCGAATGGTCATTCAGTGGTTTGGTTTGATAACAGCCACAAACGCGTCATGCCGCTTATCATCGTGTGATACGAGATGGCATTGTGCCGCGATAATGTGACGTGCGTAATCGCTGAATGAACTTGGGAAGAATGAACAATGAGCAATGCGAATGAAATTACTATCAACGCAAACGCGGAATGGGCGATTGAGTAAAATACATACCGTATTGTAGTGTAGTGTAGTAGCGTAGTAGATTCCGTGTGCATGATTGGCATGCTCCGCACTCTGCTGGAATTAAAAATAACAAATGACCGTTGAAGTTGACGTTGAAGTGTAATTTTATTCATGGCACAAACGAGTTTATGTAGCAGAAAACGATTTGAGCAGATAAAAATATCACANTCTTCTTCTTCTTCTTCTTCAACACTAATAAATTTTTAACGAATGCTTTTTATTCTTGTTTCAGGTGAGTGAAATCTATCAATTCACACAGATTCATTCCAACTCGTATATTGAATCAGTTGTAAGTATTGCGCATCGCAAACCGAGATCAAACAAGTAATTAATTACGCGTTTGATCATTTTCGATTAATTCGCGCAACTCTTTCGTGTGTATTGCAATCGTCATCAGTCATCATCGCCGGGGATGGATGCGAATTGATGAAGTATGCAGTGATAAATCTGTGCAGATATATAAAGCGTGCGGCCCGTGCGCCATTCGCCGCCCACGCGATTAGCCCTTATTCCTTCCGCGTTCCGCGCACCTGAGCAAACAATCATAATGAGGCTTCGGTCAATTAGCGCCGTGCCGGTGCCGCGGCGAGCCGTAATGGAAAAGCGCGAGGCGGAGCCCACCGCTGGCATCCGGTGCGGGTGTATAGGCGGATTAACGAGCGCGACTGATAATACTCTTGTGGATGTTGCCCGATTTGTACTGGGGGTACAGCGTAACCAACCGGCAGAATTCCGAAGATTTTCCCTTTTTCATCACCCCTCTAAACATATCACTGTGTTTGTTATTATACTGATTGTGAGCTATCTCAAATCGATTTTAATATCAAGAAACATATAATGTGAAGTGGGGTAAGATCGAAGCGGTTCAACTTTAACATTATAGATTTTTTATTATGTTCGAAATATTTGCCCCAACTTGGCATTGTCGTAAAGTGCAGTTAACTCTCAATAATTTCCACTAACAGAAATCACAATTTAAATGGAATAGGGTACCTTTATTCATAGAGTAAAAAGACGTGACAGTTGATGCAAACGCCCCCTGCGAATGGGGCAAGATCGTTAGCGGTCAATTAAAACTAATTAAAAGCTATATTCTAACATTACGATACCAAATCTGGATTCTGCTGTTGTCACTTACAAAATGCTTTTTACACGATTAAATTCTGTGATTTAATTTCAAAGTTATACATATTTCAATCATTTCTTACGGACGACGGTGCTACATTCTACACCTTAGTTTTTAAAAAATGGTGAACAATTGGGATAAAATTGGTCAATATCGATGTTGACCCGTTTGCGATCTTACCCCACTTCACCTTATCAGGAAAGATATAAAATGGTCTTATTTTAACTAACGGAAAGTCAAATGCAGTATGTGTATGGGTACGTCACGCACGTTCGACGAACGCACATGCCGTGACATCCGACACGTACACCGCTTCGTGCCCGCATTGCCATCCCCGACGCCCTCGTATGCGATACGCCCCCCACACGCATATTTCGGATATGACATATATTCTATCATTTCAATAAACCACGCGTAAACACGTATCGTGTGCTCGTGTTATCTGCGACCCATCTCCCTGTCGGTCGGTCCCCCTTCGTTGGTGGCACCGAATTTAATTTTAATTTAATTACTAATTGTCTGCATATCTACTATTATCATCTTACTTGTTCTATCTATTTACATATCAATTACTGAATCATAAATTAATATTACGTATTAGTAAGGATATAAAATTGTTTGAGGTGAAATTTGCCATTTGTTAAAAACAGCCGATTTAATGGCGTTTGGGGTTTATCTATGAAAATATCAAATCGCACGCATAGGGGGGTAGCCAGCAGCAGCATCTGGAGTGTCTCCATTCCGACCACCATTTTCATTTCGGCACCACCAAACTTTGACACCGCTTTCAGGAGGAAGGCATATGTGTGTCTAATATCCCAACCGGCACAGGCAGCAAGCATTATTGTCCGTTTCGCCGCTATCTCGTTCTTTTTCCTTCCCGGCACGTCCCCATATATGCCCTTGTATGTGCCCTATGCGCGTGAGCATGTGTATGTTAATATTTCTTTCCGTGCGCAATAGCGAGTGGAGATCCATCCAGTGAATGCTGCGTGTGTGTAGCACGACGGCGACGGGCGACGGCGACTGACGACGTGATATATTTCCGCGTGGGGAGATTTATTAGATTTTCCTCTTCGACAAAGGCGGCGGCGACCGGGGTGAGAGCGGGTTGGTCGAATGCAGCAACCGAACGAACGCACATTTGGCGCGCAACGCCAACGCTTTTGGCTGCATCAACCCCCATACAGAATAATAAAAATCCACGCAAATATAAATTGAATTAAGAATGTACCCGAGAGAAGACATTGGCATTGCATTTGGCGCAAGAGGAGGGAGGGAGCTTTGCGAATTTAATTTCTAATTAATTAAGTATCTCGACCATTCCTGAGAAATATTAAGGTACAAATCTCTCGCATGCTTCTTCTTCTTCTTCTTCTTCTTCTTCTTCTCTACTTGATTACTTAGGTGCTTATAATGGCATGTGCGTAGCATTCTCTCTTCCGGACAACATCTTGTACGCGGGCACAACGGTGATCGTATCGGTTTGGTAGCGTGCGAGCGCGCAGGATGCACGTGCTTCCAACTTCCAGCTGCCGCATCGGGCGCCGGGCACCCTTCCCGCTTCATCTCGACTTTTTCGCGCCCTCGCCTTCGCCGCCGCCGCCTCCACACAGCAATTTTAGTACGTGCAGCACGTACTAAAAACGCCAGCGGCGGACACGAAGGAGAAGAATAAGAATAAGACGAAAACGAAGAAGAAGCAGAAGAAGAAGATTGGAGAGCACAAGCTGACTTACTCCTTGGTAGAGAAAAGGGCGGGAAACATCGGCTGCGCCAGCCGACGAAACGATGAGGTGGGGTGAGAGCGGGAGCGCGAGTGCGGTCGTAAAAGGACGAGAGGGAAGTGCTCTCTCGCGCCCGCCGAAGGTGTCGAGGGGTGCGTGCCTCTGCCTTTGCGTCTGCCTCTGCTTCGAGGGACCGTTGAGCGCGGAACGCGCCGCGTGTGCAGCGAAAGGTCAACGTATCGTCCGCGTCCTGCGCCCTTCCCGCGCTCCAAACCCGCGCAGCACCGCCACCCGCCCTCAGCCTCGCGTGCGGCGCAGCGGACTTTGATATTTGTGATGATGGATATAGAATTCACGACGAGATGTATCCCACTAACTAGCTGAACCCCTTGGCAAGAAGAGCTGCTGCTGCAGCAGCTCCGAAAAAAAAAATAGATGAAGCCACCAACATAACTCTATAGATTTGGTTTTGGAGGAGCAGATGGTGTTGGTTTTTGGCTGTGACTGAGCATACGATTTGAATTCGTGACATAGGGGGGGATGGCTTTCCGGACGACGCCGCCGCCTTTTGTAGTCGATATATTTCCGCGCTGAGTAATACGATCGCATAAGTCATACCTTTTCATTTTTCCTCGGCGCCGGCCTTATCCGCGGCGGGCAGCGTGGCGCGAAGAAGACATATATGCGATTCCCAGCAACATGTAGCGTCCATCATCCCCTCCGTGAGCAGGCGGGCGAAATGGGATGTTCGCTCGTCGCGTTGCGACTGTAAAAGGATAATACTCTTTCGCTGCGGAAAAAAGGATAAAAATTATTCAACGCTAAACCAGTGAAGTGCGCACCACCCTTCTCATCCTTCTTCTCACGCGGATTTCACACGTCCTGTTGCTACCGCCGTTCGTTCGTAGGAAAGAACTACAATTTAAAAATTGCAGTGAAGCAGTTAAAAAACACGTTTAAAAAAGGCAACAAAACCATTTATCATTCGCCTGCTTAAATTATGCATGCGGCAACGTATATTATAGTCGCGTGATGCCTCAAAAATCTCGAAAACAGATAAAAACAAACATGAAAAATGAAATATCACCGTCGTGGAGAGAAATTTCCAAAAATGTAAATCATCGTGTGACCCATTCGAGCGCCGTTTGTTTTGTTGCTGTTCGTTTTTACCTTTTAATTGTTATGTCTTCGTGGAAGAACTGCACAGAGTTTGACGCCGAAAAAAAGTTTCGGAACGATGCCACTTGTCATGCGAAAATTATGAAATGGATTCTTGGATATTCTCACAAGGTGGAGAGGCCTTTTATTATCGGCGCCGAAAAGCAAGCAGCGAGCAGGAAAAAAATTGGACTTGCTTTGTGCATCGTTTCCACGTATCCACTCGAGTTTTGCGTGCGTGCGGTGCGCTTTTGTGCAACGCATTTCGGCGCCGGCGATTTGGTATTGGAATGCAGACTGCAACGAAGGAAGCTATATAATTTTGGCGCGAAAGAGTTAGTTGACATACTCGAATTAAGCGATGTTCAACAAAAAAACTGCAGGAATGCAGCAACCAATTAATGGAGACGATGGAAAAAAAGACATTTGGCACATAATAAAATTGAATGACATTCTTCGGTTCAGATTTATTTTCATTCCAATTCGAAAGGCTCGTCGCAGACAGCGACCCAGACGTTACGCCCGGCATGTGACCCAAAAAAAAACCTACTGCATCAAATCACTGTTTTGGATGTTGGGTCGTAGATCTTTTCTACCTGGACTGATGGATGGCTTCGAAAATCGACTATTTCCGCCACTGGGACTATTGGTGCAGTGTAGGTTTTCATTTGTAAAAATAGCCCACGAAAAAAGGCGCTAGCAGCAAATGCACTTCATAGTCGAATGGTGGCCGTAATGAGAGGACTACCATAAGCGCACGAGCACAAAGGACACCTATTCTAGTCTAGGCTGGCATGCGAAGCAGAAAAATAGTGGAAGTGTACGAAAACAACACAAACGCACGCGCACACATCTCAAGTCAGTCCCGGTCGTCCGTCGTCGTCGTCGTCGTCGTCGTCATCGTCAGCGAGGCGCGCACACGCACTGGCACTGCACCCGGCCACTACACACTACGTATACGACCGGACGCATTTTCGGTGTCGTTGGCCTCTCGGCGTTGTGTGCGTGCGTAGTTATCGTCGCCGTTCATCGTCGTCATCGTCGTCGTCCCTGCGTTTGAGGTCTTCGGCGCAGGGCGCACGAACGCACGCACCGCCGCCGCACGCACTGCATTGGCCGACCGGCCGTAAAACTAAACGTAATGGCTCATTAGACTATGTAAAATCGCCTTCTTTTATGTCTACTGACTCTGCATTTCTCCCTACGCGCCGGCCGCACCGCCTGCAACGTGTGCGCGTTTTTATTTCATCTTCATCTTGGACACCAGAGCGAGGAAAAGGAATACATATACACTTGATATGAGATAATTTGAAAAGTAAGACATACACGCAAGGTGACGTTAACCGTGATTTGTATGTTTGTAATTTATGCACGGTTGGTATTGTCATTGACACGCTGAACAACCTGTCCGTCGTATATCTCACGCGCATTCATAAAGCGTTTTAGCTCAAAACTATCATTAATAAAAGTATGCGCTCGTAAAAAAGGCGCATAAAATTCAATCTAATCCACTGCTGCTGCCTTCGTTTCACTTTGCATAAGATGCTGTTGCTGGTGTTGCGTTTTTACGATCGGTCGCCTTTATATTTGAATGTTCATAACGAAAATCTCCGCGTTTTGGGATAGCCCTTGGAGAGGCGAAACAACAACACTACGCACGTAGTAAGTTGCGAGTGCAGATTGTTTTATTTTCATCCTCTTGCAACATCGTCTCTCCCCCTCGGTTTCAGCTTTGTGAAACCGCCGGCGGCGACTTTACGACGCGAAAAATGAGCCGACTCGTAAAACGCAGCGAAATAAAAAGCGTGTGCACCACTCCAAAAAAAAAAGAGTCAAAGACGCTGAAGAACGCACGCACGCATGTTGCTGTTGATGTCAATAGCAATAGCCACGGTATAAAATTGTAAAGACTGTAAACGCAATTCGGTTGAAGGAGGACGACTAATTTTACATTCGCGACCCGCCGGATTGGCCGATCGCATATTACCATCCCCCGCGAACTCTTCCCAAATCGTTTACGTTTATATATGCGCCCTCCTCAATGCGGAACGAACGAACGTTTATGGCGATTGTCGGGCGGGCGCGTTTCGTTTTTGCATTCGGTTCACTTCCGGGAGGTCGAAACGACAATGGCTGTGGCCCTGATAAAGGGCGAAGGGTTTTTAGTGCGGTGTATCTTCTACCATAAAAGCGCGTTGGAAAAAGTACCACTTATTACTTCTTCTTCCTCGTCGTCGTCATCGTCAACTCCTTTTTCGAGGCAGGATGTATGTAAATCCACCAACATGATAACCAATGTTTAAATCTGAGTATACTGTAGTGTAACTGTTCGAATTCTCGTCTGTCTCGTCTCGCACACATTTTATTATTTGAAAGAGGAAACACTTTATCAAATTTCATTACAACACGTATCCGATTGCGTTTAAATGGGGCGTCAAAATTGTATTTCGTCTGTATTATGCCGCCGACGCTTGTATTTTATTTTTTTGCGCCGCGAAAGCGAAAAAAGTGGCGACGACCGGTTGGAAGAACACGCTGTTGCGGTTGGCGCTCTCCTCCACCTCTCCGCCAACTTTGGCGTCCAATGCGTCGTTTCGATATGTTTTTGTGTGTGAATAAAGGGCGCAACCGAAAAAGGAAACGTCAATCCGCGACCGAGACACACCAACCATCGCATTCGCCGATGCATTATAATTGATT
>JARJDR010000884.1:0-65178 GCA_030264135.1 Myllaena sp. GC000078
TTGGTGAGGGATTGAAGCTGAGGAATCAAACAACCTGCCTGTGTTGCCTAGCCGCGCATAGAAACGATCCTAGAGCCAGTGGCAGTCCGTGGAACTTACTTTACGGACAGCGTAGTAGATAATGAATGCGGCAGGCGACTCGGTTTGGGATGTAAAGCATTCGCGCGCGCCACGGCGAAACTTATGCTGCGCAATCATTCGTCATTTTTATTGAATGAGCGATGTAATCAGCGATTTCACAACGAATTAAGCACGCCTTCAGTTGGCGACGACGACGCCGCGCCGGCGGCGAACATTAAATACGCACACATACACCGGATTCGATTTATAGAGGCATAACAAGTAAACGCCATCAAAGTGAGTAATTGAATCAAATACCCGACGACGAAATCAAAGGCCACTTTAAGTCCTTTGCCATCGCACTGCCAGTGAGGGGGGCTGGGGGGTGTGAGAGCGCGCAGCCACCCCGAGATTCTACGGCCTCTGACCAGCCAGCCACCAACGCGACGCGCCATATTCTAGCAAACGCGGCGCGACCATTCCGCTCGGTCTAGTTTCTTGCGGCTGCGCCACCAGCCTCACTCTCTCGCCCACTGAGAACCCGTTCATTATTCCTTGTCATCCCCGAACAACCCTTTCTCGGACATCGACAACAGCCTGTGCTCGTCTAAAGAAGGGTTCTCACTCGTACAGATAGTGTGTACTCAATAGCTTTAAATGCTTTAAACTTTGAAGTCATATCAAATGAGCTGCGCTATGCAGTTGCCGTGCATGGTGCACGCGCCGGGATCCGCACTCACCACCATCCGCGCGCAACTTGCAACTTATTACTTAGCAGCCAGCAGCAACTTAGTGCTTCGATCATATACTATGGGCTTTGACCGCGAGCACCAACTTATGCAGGGGAGTCCGAAGAGGTCCATCACCTCTCGCGATCGATGCGCTTCGATTTTTGAATGGCTGTTAAGAAATTCCAAACTTGAAGGGCGGCCGCCCTACCACACCCAATGTCTAATGAAATTCACATCCCAACCAGATAACGCGCACACATGAGCGAAGCAGTAAACACTTATTAATGCGGAGCCGTGGCGTGCGCTTAACGAAGGCCGCGTCCGTCGACCGTAACCGTACAAATAAGGATTCGGGCCGCCGCGCCGCGCCGGCGCCGCAGCCTAGGGTTATCGTCGCAGCATCCCCCGCACCCGCAAGAGCCTTTCATCACGAGGGACGTGCGGGCGACGGGCACGGTCAAAATCATCGAAGCGTTCACCCCGACGCAAGGTGCGCGACAACTATTAATGGTGAATAGCGCGCAAATTGTCGCCACGTGGGGAATTAATCGTCGTTGTGCCGCTCCCACCCAGAAAGTCGAGCGGGGCTACATGGGCGGATGGGCGATTAATTTTTAATCTGCACAACGCCCGTTTAAACTAACGAAATACAGCCTCGACGAGTATAAAAATAATATTAAATTACGTGAATATTTTATGCGCCTGCAGAGAGGAGCATACTGGCCAGTGTGATGAACGAGCGCGCGCCGCCGCGCCGTTGAGCGAGTTGTTTGTTTCGCGCGCGCGAAGTATCCGTAAAATATGAGCATGACTCGCTGGCGCTATAAGCATGAGTGCGCGCGTATGAATTAATGCTCTGTTGTAGTCCGCAAGCGTGCCGCGGAGCGCGCGCCTATGCTGGGTGGTGTAATGTTCCCCAAAACTTACAACTTGTTACGATATATTTATGAAGCGCGCGGCGGGCCTGTCCTCCCGCGCCCAGTGCGCAATTAATAATTGAATACGGCTGTGCTGCTGTGCGTTTTTCGCGGTTGATGCGTGGGTGCACTCTTTTACCCCCCCGCGAACTTCGGCGAGGGCCCAGTGGACGGGAGCCAGCGGCGCTGATAAAAGCCATAGTTGGAAAAACGTCGTGATTCTGGGTGCGAATGGCGGAGGGATAAAAAGCGGCCGACACGTATCATAGTGCAAATTTTACGCTCCGCTGTATGTATATGTATATGTGTATGAAACAATTAAGAGATAAAATATTAAAAGGAAAGTTTTATTATCAATTCGTGGCGCGCGGCGCCCACGGGTACGCCGAACGCGCGGGAGACGAGGAAGAGTTAAAAGCCGATAGTGCGGCTGGGCATTTTTCTGCGCGCGCGCATGGGTTTGTGTGGGAAACATTTAGCGTTCGCATTCGCGCCGGCATCAGCATTAGCGTTCGCGTGAGTCGCGTCGCGCATTTAATTTATTAAGGGGCAAAAACTATTTTATTTGCGCGCCGTGTTTTTATCGCAGTTGCCAACTATACGAGTACACATTGCACATTCGCCGCGCGTCCGCCACATTTTTACAATTCGCACATTTTCATTGCGACGACGACGACCAGCGACGTCGGGTGCGACACGTCCTGATCTATGCGTTGTTTACGCGATCCGGCTGTGGGGTCGGTAGGATGGGAACGTAACGGATCGCGCACCGAAATGGAATTGATATTATTACGTTATTATAAATGAATGGCATCGCCCCATACCAGTCAGCCCACCCCCGATCGATTCGCCACCTCTTTGGAGGGTGAGAGAGCCGGTATTTATAACAAAGCGCTTAATTTCATCCAATTTGCGATCATTAAACCTCATTATGTTTTATGCGAGCGCGTAGTAATTGAATGCAAAAGCATTGTCGGGGAAAAATTCAACCACGGCAGCGGTGACGCGCTTCTGCGTCACACGATAAATTTTTATTTTTATATTTATATTTATACATTCGCGCGCGAACGGCAAATATATAACAATTTCGAATATTATTTATCGACGTCATGTATGGGTGCGGAAGAAAATGCGTGACACCTGCGGGGTAATAATTCGGTAGATATGCCTATGCCCTTTCCATTCAAATTTGAAATTATTGCCGCCCGCGCAGTATTTTTGAATTTTTGATGGAGCACGCGGTCGCAAAAAAATTCAGCACACCACAATAGTGTGGAACCACTGTTTTTGGCTGAACCAAATCACGGTTCTCTCCGTCGCCCGCGCGCAAACTGTGTGGGGATGTGTGGGTGTGTGGGGGAGTGCGCGGGCGCGCCTCTCGCCGAGGAGTTGCGAGCGTCTGTCGTCGTCATCGCCGTCGCACTGGGGGCAAACGCGATGCCGCTAATGGAATATTCATGTATTTCGCTCACCTGTTTACACATAATATCGCGACGCGTTGTTTTCGTTCGCGCATTCTTTTCGCCGCGCCTACCACCACCCATTCACCATCATCATCATCATCATCCCTCCTAACCGAAAACCGGTCTCCTATCACCTACGCGGCGCCGACGCCCGAAATTTGTATTTCCGATGCGTACTCCACCCAGCCAGCCATATTCCCCTAACCGACAATGTTATTGTTTATACTTTTACTTTCGTCGCAATTTTTGGCGAACAACCTACTCGCATGCACACAACCGATCCTCATTTCGTTCGCATCCGCGAGTGCTTCCTGTGCTCGTCAATTTTTTAAATTCATTCCATTCAATCCGAATGTGTTATTCCTATACGATTCACACACGCAATATTATTATTATTTTGGCGCATGCTCATTTTCGTACATGAAAATCGCCATTTTTTCGGGTGTTGTTTTATCCCGGGCCTCGTTCTTTCTTCTCCTTTCCCTTTCCATCTCGGCGAAGCGCTTTTCCCATTTTCTGGGCGGTATTCTGCTGGTGACTAAAAGACTACATAACGCAATGTCATATATTTTTATTATGATAAATTGCCGTCGACTTTCGTCGCTTCATGCGGCTAGAATTCGCGAATGACGCCGATGTGCGGAGACAACACTCGCTCACCTTCTCCGCTGCGAAAATGCGGAGCATGCAAAACATGAAAGAAATTGGCACAAAAACGCGCCAACGAGCGGCGCAAAGTTGCACAGACGCCGATGGCATTTTTCATGCATCGTGTGTCCAGCCCAAAGCGGTAGCTTTCCTCCACGAATTAAACTAGCAATTTCCCTTTCTCGCTATCATCAATGTAAACAACCGACTTGCCACATGCGCCTCGAAGTTATCAGTAAAAAAAATATAAAGTGCGCCGCTAATTGGGCCGGGCGTAATGAAATTATTCAATTATTTGTTGCGGTGTGGTAATGCAGGGAGCGCGCTCGCGCGAAAACTCGTTACATGCCGGGAGCGAGGCGAGGATGGGTGACGCGTTTCATCGTTCATTTACGATATGCGTGCGCAGGCGAAAGTTTTCCCAGCGACATTGACGGCGGACGTCAAAGTTCGCTGCCGGGGAGGAGGCGGTGCTGGCCCAGGCATGCGTTATGCGTTTCGCTGGTGGTGGTGGTGGCGACGACGACCGACTACTTTGCGAAAAACCTTTATACTTGCGAGACGAAAACGCGAGCTGACGGGACGCCTCTAGAGAAATTGTTTCTCATATACACGCATACAGCGACGAGATAGATGTGTACGCCAACCACCCACCCGCCCCCACACCCGCCGCCGGCTGCCTGCCGCGCCCCCGTCTAATACTTCGCCTCCGTACTTACTTACTTACTTACCAAAAACGTCCCATTCGTCTCAGTTAAGGAGAAGATTTATTTCGGGACTTTCACACTGACGCGTACGTACGTATACGTGCCTCGTCCCCGCCCACACGAGCGACGTCCAACGCTGGTGGCGGTGGTGGCGGCGGCAACGGCCGCCCGCAGCTAGCCGCTGCTCTCGCCCTCCCGGCATGCGTGTGTTGGCGGCGGCTGGAAAATACGAATACAAATACAAATATATACAAAATTCAGCATCGCCCATCGCCAACCCCCAATCCCCAACACACATCCACTGCACGTCGTCGGACGGCGCGAACTGCTTCGGCAAATAACGACAGAGAACTCATCAACTTCAACCATCAACGGGCGCGGCGCGCGGGTGTATCTAAATCGGGAAAGTCATGCCCAGAAGTTTGCTGCGAAATGCCTCGCAACTAATATGAACTTTGAGCTAATGAATAATGAACGTTAGTGTGCGTCGTGTCTTTTTCTATCTAATTCAATTTTAACTTGCGTTAATAATGTCTTAATACGGTTAGGGGACGTTGCGCGTCTAGCTCGTGCATAGTAAATGGAAGATGTAATAACGTGTGCATCAACATCAAAACGGATTGATGAATTACCCGCCGTAATGCGCGACCAAAACACAAAAAAAGAACACGCGTGTATCGACCACAAATATAATTACAATTCGAAAACACGCAACGCGCCAAAATTTGTTCAATGCATGAATTAAAAGGGCGAATGCCGGGCGCGTTTGACACACAAAGGTATACTTGTACGTATGGGGTAGTTGGTATCGGTGGCAAAATATAGGCGCCGATAGCGAAATCGGCACGGCCGTTACGAGTGCATTGTGTGTGCATACGCGTTTTGCGAGAGCACATGGAAAAAGCGGGGTGCCGCGCCGCGCGTACGCCGAAAACCGATGATATATGGAATTGGACGGAAATGATGTTCGGCGCAGGGATACCGGGCGGCACCGCCGGACCGAATTATAAATTATCGTCATTCGTATTATGGTCGATGGGTTAAAATGCACAAGCGCATGAATGGGGATCGGCGGCGACACTTTGGCCGCCGTCGCGCGCCGCATATGCATATCGCCGACGCAAAACGCCAAATTCAAATTTATTCCATTCCATTCTTAATGTGCGCGCGCGCCCGCGAACAAGCAAGCGCTGAATTCGAAACCAGCCACCACCCTAACTTTTCCGTAATGTGATCTGCACATACCTACAGAGACTGCCCTCGCCCAACTAAATTCAAGCGCGCGTGATGAATCCAGTCGAAACGAACTTAGCAACTTATAAACTAGGCAACATTTGCTTGCGGCCGCGTACGTATCAAATTACATGGATTGTCTCCACCCTCTCTCGTTCTCTCATTCACCGCTCGGACAAACTGCAACGAAATCGAGGTGAGATTGATATCGCGAGCAGCAATCATTAAATGTCGAAGGCGTGTCGCTTCATTAACTCTTGCGTTCTTTACCCGCTCCGCTTGGGCAGACGCAGAGGCATCGCACGCACCGTATTGTAATCGTGCGACTTCCGTGCGTGCGTTCATAAAACGCGATGGATTTCCATGTCGAAATGAAAAAAGTTTGTACCCACGCGACTTTAATACGGCGCGGCGCCCGCGCCTTGAAGTACCGACGGCGTGTCGCTGAAGATGGCGAAAATCAATGCGTATGCCCTTCCCCCCCGCCCGCGGGGGGGACGCGACCGCACATCGATATCAAAAAAGCATTCATCCATTTAATACACATGTCAATGCGATTCCATAATAGAGGAGATAACTGAGAACAGCTGCTGCTGCTGCTGCTACTGCTGCTGGGAAAGAGGAAACGCATTCCGATACGCGCGTTGCGGGGAGGCGCAGCACGTCGAACGCGGGGCGCCTTTATTGATTTCGCCCCGCCGAGGCACTTAGTATTCGTTTAGGAGTAGATATATTACGGGTTATTTTCGTTGGTGACGTTTTCCCCACTTTTAAGTAATTTCATAGCGGCTAGGAGAGATGTATGCTTGCTGCCGGATGCCATTCGAGCGCGCTTTGCGTTCCAACAACGTCTTGATGTGGAGCACGAGAACGGCGAGCGGCGCGCGCGGCGACGGGAATGGATGGAGAAGAGCAGCGCGCAAAATAGGGAACGCATTAACGCGCGCCTGTATGCGAGTAGGCCTTGTGATGCGCGTCTCTTCGCTGGATGAGGGTGTGTGTGCGCGGGTGTGCGGATGCGGAAGGAAGGTAGAGTGTGAATACGAGCGCTTCTGCGCGCAAGAGAGACATCATCGGTGGCGGCGGTGGCAAAAAAAAAACGAAGGAGTAATATGGGAAAACACGGTAAAAATGTAATTAGATTTTCCATTTCCCCCAAGTGCGTGGGTGGTTGGAAGGGCGCACGTTATTAAACAACCTCGAAAGTAATATGTATCGGTGTGGTCGGTCCAGTCCTCTCTGATCCGCGCTGTCGTGACGCTGATTACGTTTTATATCTTTGTTTACGTTTTATATTCCAAGCGCCCGTCCCCTTTTCCCCATTCACCCCCTCAACATCAACACGTGCAAATGCGATCGGACATGCAGAAAGGCATTGCAACATCTCCGGCCGCCGGCGACCGGATGCAAAATGCTGCCAGAGTCGGAATGGAAAGGATGTGCGAGCGTATAATAAGCATGTCGCTGCCTGCACGGGCGCACATTATAAACATATCCGGCGCCGCCCGCGCTGAAATATTCTGCTCCACTCCATCCTTGGCGCTGCACCGGGACGCACCGGGGTGCATGTTAGGAAACCGGAGACAAGAAGCGCGCGACTCGTTTTGTCAACTTTCAAATTAATTACATTCCGAACGCACGGCGCCGCACGAATCGAAAATGAAATTCCTTCACGTGCCAACAAGCGCGTGCTAGCTATTAGGAGCGCGCGGCGTGCGGCGAAGCGAGAGTCATCCGCGCCATGTAGGTAGGTGGGGTGTAGTTTGCAAAACATCAAAAGAACCTAGAGCGCTAAAGAACCAAATCACGAATTATATTAGTCGAGTGGGGAAGGAAAGGGCGGCGTGCATGCGCGCACACATGTGTATTCAGCAACGAAAGGAAATTGCAAGTTGACTATGTAAAGCCGAAGCGGAAAACACGCGAGAACTTCGCATCGCATCGCAGCGAATCGCGGAAACTAAATGAGCAGCGCGACGCTGCGTGACACATCGACGGCCGGCAGCCACGCAAAACAGAAGAGCGCACACCGCGGGGGCGGGCTGAATCGCACAGGCATCGACACGTGTGGCACACGCGCAAACACGACGGCTTTCCCTGATGGGTTGTTTTTGGTCGTCATGCGCTTTGCCAACGCGTGCGAATTTACCTACGCCCGAATGCGCCACGCGAAGACGAAGGCGCAGTCGGTGTACCATATAAGAGAATGCAGAAGAAGGGGCGCGAAATAGACCGCTCCGGCATTGCCGGTAAATATATCTGTCACATAACGCCGTTTCCATTAAGCGGAACGATGCCGCCGCTACGCCAAGAACGCTTGTCCTGGTGAACTATTTGTTCGTTCCTTTGATTTCCTACAACGTCGATTTCCGGCCCCCGCAAAAAAAGGGAATGAACAGAGAAGAGAACCAACGAGGTCTTTGGTGTTTTCAAATTTAAAAGAAGCGACCGCGAATGCTGATTTCGGATTTGTTGCCAAGCGCCGGCGCCGGGATGAAAATCGCGTATTTAGCACGTAGCCATTCACCTTTAATTACGCCGCCGGAATATCAACGCGGGCGGACGCCCTGACTTCTTACTTCTTTGACGCGTCTGTTCATGGCCTTTGATGTATTTACCGTTTGCATGCCGCCGCCGCCCAATTTCTCATCATTCCGCATACTTTTCCAACGCCGACATTGTGTCACTATGTGTGTGCGCGTGTGCGTGCCCGTATATGCGCCACGTGGACGTGTGTTTCTTTTTTGGAACGAAGCCGCCCTCCGTTGGACTTCCTGCCGCCGGCGTCGGCGGCGCGGTTCGTTGGATAGATCGTTAGTGCGTCTTCGCCCAACAACTCCGAGACAACTCCACTAGGCTGCTGCCATGTTTTTCGCCGCCGCCGCCGCCGACGTTCGCGTTATTAGCATTCGAATGTCGTATCGTATTGAAAAGTTGGGTAAAAGTCTTGACGCGAATGTGCGTTTGAGATATTCGTCACACGTAGAAATGCAATACGCTATATTCGGGCAGCGCATGGACTTGTGTATTAACATTATTCGGTGGCGGCGACGACAGCGGAGTGCCGCGCGCACACGCTCTTCTGCAGCGAGTCAACAAGAATATCTCGCCGAAATAGTTTTGCATTCGATTTTTGTGCACGTAGATACGCGCATAAAGAATAGGCGTCCGCCTATTTGAAACTCCTTAACTCTATCACACCCCGCGCATTGCCGGCCGCACCCCATAATTACGTTTGCACTCTCTCAACTTCACCTGTACTTATCGAAATGTATTGCGCATTGTATTCGTGCAAATTTTTTGCCGATAGACAACTTTCTGCAAGAGGGTAGGTGTTCTTCTAGCTCATGAATAAATTTCCTCCCCTGCATAATGCATTGCGTGCGTGTGAGGAAGCGTATACTACCTATGTGCAGGTTGTAATTAAACACGAATAAAGCTTATCTTAACGACATGCGATCGCGGCCCGAGATTCGCGTGCGGGTGGCGCGCACGAATTGTGTGGGCGCGCTTTTACGAGCGCAGAGCGTGGTTTTGCGGCTGCGAGTTGGCGCGCAACACGTACACACACACACACACACACCGGTTTAAGTTATCGTTCGAATTATTACATTAACCAATAGCGCTCATATCTGACTGGCGTCGCCGCGTAACGCGGGACAGGATCAGATTCGTTGGTGCCGAGGACGAGGGTTCGTGTGCGGTGTTCGCATCTCTTGACGTAATGGGGAGCGATGTGGTTCGTTCGTCGCATGCGCACGCCGCGGCGGCCTGTCGCGTCTGCATATACAGAGGTATTGTGTGGCGGCGGTGCGCCCATCGGCATTAGCGATATCATCAGTGCCTAATTTAATAAAGTCGAGCGAGTAGTGCCGAACAACGGCGCGGCAACGCGAGCGGCATGTAAGCTGACAAGTTCATACGTGTTCGGTAGCTAATCATTAGAATGGGGAGGATAAGGGTGTATGTACCTGATTGGGTTGCTGCTCTTGTGTCTCCTGGCAGTCGTACAATAGCATGTTGCTCCTAATAAGCATGATGTGATCGAAAACTGTAACAAAAAAGAAAACCTGAATTTCAAATAAATGGAGGAATATATGAATTTATTAATGCGAGACAGCTGAATATAGCGAGTTTAAGGTGTCAAAATGATTAAGTTTCGCGCGCGATAATGCTTGCGCGGTTGGGGAGCAGAGCACGTTGTGTGGCAGCGCGCGAGACGCGAGATTTGGCAATAGAAGAGTACCACGAACACGCACGGGCGCGCCGGAAACCTTTTCATAATTGCGATCACGTTTATGTAAGTTGCTGGGGTGCTTTTAAAGCGGGCGCAAAAGCACGTTGGGAGTGCCGTCTGCGGTGCAAAGACGTGTTCTTATGGCGAACCCTTTTCCCGCGGTGATATCTCTGCGCTATATGAAGTGCATCTTAAAAATTTTATGAGTTGTATTTTTGCGGCTTTAAAGCGAGCCAATATCCAAACGTTTTCCGAACTTAAGGAAATTAATTTAAAGCGATTTTTACTCAAATTTTGTATACTTACATGTCTAATAATAAAATTTAAATATTTCCTAATAGTTTTCGTGAAAATTTCATAATGGTATAGATTTTATATCAAGCTAGGGACGTCAAATCTTGAAAACTTGAAGTATGACAATATTGGAAAATTATCGAAGGTTCAAACAAAGCCCTGTGCTTGGTGATGACAAGAATGGGAGGGTGAAGAAGCGGCAGCGACGAGTAGCGTGTATTAAGAAATTGAAATGTGGATTAACGGAATGAGAGTGCACGCGCAGCGCAGATAATATCGTGAAATTGATATTGTAAATGTTGCAATAGTCGATGACGGATGAATGATTGCGATCCCCGATGAGGGCAGGTCGCCGACGTCGAACGTCGAACGTCGATGACGACGCTTGGATGTTTCGTATCGCACATTGATTCCCCCGCGTGCGTATTTTGTTTTGCTTCCCATACGGTGAACACAATTTTTCCCCGACGACGACGACGATGAAGACGTCCGAGCGCGTACTACTTCGGTACTAATATGACACCAAAATCTAATTATTATGCGAACGATCGATCGATAAGCAATAAGTCGTTCTTCTAATCGAATTATTGGCGAAGGAGAAGATTCAATTTCCCCGCATTGCGCGCACCTTGCGTTGCGTGCTCGCCGCCGGCGCCGCCACCGGTGCCGGCAGCTGGTATCTTCTAATGTGCTCGAGCATCGCCTTTGCACACGCGCCACTCAGCGCGATCGACGTCGACGCACGTACATGCGTGATTATTTTTTAGTTAATTAACTTTCTCACATGGAGGCGCTGCTTGAATTCGCGTGTAATGCGCCGCATAAAGTTGGCGGCACGTGTTTGTTCGCGCTTGAGCAGCAACATCAGCAGCAGCAGCAGCGACAAAAAACATAATTTAGATATATAAACAATGAATGTCTCCGCCACGCACGCGGGCATTTGCTTTATTGGCGTACCCTTCGGGAGTGCGCCCCTTTTTGTATGCTTTGTCTTCCATTACGTAATTACAACAATTCGTTTCGTAAAATAAGTTAGTGTCCAGATGCACGGCGCTGGCGGTACGCGGCGGTGCGGGACGAATAGACGGTTTTCACCCGCGGCCCCGGCGCTACCGCTCCCGCACTGTCGCCCGTTGTAATTTCGTAAAAGTCTAATTAAAACAATATAAAATAACATTTAATTAATGCGCACGCGGAAAGTAAACGTTAGGAGAACGGTATATGTGTGCACTTTCAGCGAGAAAGGACGATTAGATTGCACGTGTGCCACACATTGAGCGCAAATACTCCTATTCTCTCTGCACATCCGCCCACTTCCTCTTTTTGTTTCTCTTATTTATTTTATATTGTATAATTCTCTTTTGGGGCGGATATATACACACACGCTCGCGCGCCTGCATTTTCGGCATGTGTACCAATGCACTATAGAAACATTTACATACGCTGTTTGTACAGCATGCACTAGATTCAGGCGTCAAACTAAAATGAACTAACCATATTTTTTGACGATTTGCGGCTGTTTTCCTCCCAAAAAACACGCAACCCGTTTCCGAGCGGCAGTTGTTTATGAAATTATAGTCAAGCATTTAGATATTATGCAAACTGTTATCTTAAATCCCTCTCATTTATATTGCTGCCGCGCACGCTCATTATGTCACGTTTTCTGTTCGGCTGCAACATTAATTACGGATTTGGAGGTTTGGTGGTTTTCGCGCACATAAAAAGTGGCATTGTATTGCTTTTGCCTACGATGACGCGTATGCAAATAGTGTAAAGCCGCGCGCGCGCGCTCGCTAAAAGAACGAACGGGAATTTATTTATTTTTATGCATAAACAAATATAATGCGGCCCAAAGAACAAATTTGAATAGACGCGTGCGCGCACGCGGGCAAAAATGGAAATCGCTGACTGAGCAAAAGTTAAATTTGTGGAATTCATTATACGCGCTGATGATGCTCCCCGAATGGAAATAAAATAAAGTGGGAGCGTTGTGTGCATGTTGGGGGGGTGGTTGGGCGAACGACACGCGGCGCTGGCTGCGGATGTGCGCGCTCAAATATAATGCGTGAAAGAATAAAGTGTAAAATAGAAAAACCGCTGCTGGAAACTGGAAACTGGACGCTGGACGGGACGAATTTGCTTTTTTTGCGTCCGGGCCGACATAAATAATAAAAAAATTAGGGCGCCGCCGCCGTCGCCGCGCTGCTTAGGTCGCGGCCGGCCACACAATGACACACGGCTTTGCGTATAAATATTCAAGAATCGGGTGCGTGCGCGCCGCGTTATTAAAAATCGCGACAAAAACATGTCCGCGACTGCAGAATGTAATTTTCATTATGCTCGCGCGCACGACGCCTGCATGCGTTTCATATTTCTATGACGATGAGAAATTTCGAATGAAAAATGTCATTGAGGCCCGCTCAGCAAGACGAGCATCGTACTCGCCATGAAACAAAAGATGATATCGCTAATTATTTATTCGTGCGGTCATTATTAAAATATGCGACAGCAATTTTGTGATTTCATTAGCAGAGCATCTCCGTATCAATGCACGGAGATGCGCGTCTTTTGCAAGATGCATCACACCGAACTGATATTAATACAACAGCATTTTCTATTATTTCGCAGCGTTTGTGGCTGTTGCACAATGGCGGGAGTTGTCAATAAGCACAACAAACCGTCGGGCGCATTTATAGAAGTCTTGCACGCGGGCGCTTGGAAACGAGCCGTTGCCTTGGGATATGCACACACCTACGCGCACCACAACCCACCCTCCGCAATTCTGCCTTCGATATAATGTAGGAAAATGTTGCTTTATCTAAACGCACTTCTGTATGGCGTTCAGTGTTGCCCTGTTGTGTGTGCAGCGTAAAGCAAAAGATATCATGGATACGCGCATTGAACGTTGATGGCTGAGCGCATTCGAAAGCACCCGCGCCGCCGCCACCGTCGCCGCGTTCATTCAAATCAAAAACATAAATGTCTTCGCGGAAAATCGGCAGCAAACAAATAAGCTCAATTTTTCCTTCGAATCAATGCTATTTCTAGAAATATATGCGACTCAGCTCAACGTTCAACACATGTATTCTTATTTTCTCACTGTTGAATTAAAATTTTAATAATAAAGTAGAGAAGATTGCAGTGCCGCAGGCAAGTGCAAAATTAAAATTGTTACAACCGGCAATGCAAGAATGCATCGCGATGGGCTGGTGGGCGTCGTTCGCTTCTTTATAGTGGCGCGCAAACTTGTTGAAATATTTTCATCGCCAGCAATTTGCGCGCGCTCGCGCTGATGAGCGAGCATAAAATATTCGGAACTAATGAGCGAGAGATGTTGTCTTTGCGCGCCAGTAAATTTCCCAGCGTCGAACTATAACCCCGCAGCCGATACGCGCATCCGTCATAGATAGCACGACCGAAGAAGGGTTGCGCAGGGGTTTCAAACGCAAACCGATAAGCGGGAGAGCATAAAAGAATGGCGTGTGGTGTTTCCTCTCAAAACATTACCCGCCCCTACTCTGCGCCCGTCACATCGCGTCGTACGCGTAGTAAATACACTTGCATCTCGAGATGCTACGAGGTTGAACCGAGGAGGATATAAACTGCAACGTTTTATTCATTTCGATGTTTTCCAATCCATAACGTAGCATAACTGAAATCGAATGAAATAGAAGCCATACATCCATTCGTGTGTTGCTGCTGGCGCTCGCTCCAGTATAAGTAGATACACGTCAGAATGGGGAAGGAAAGGCTAAAAGGAAACGAGTGCAACAACGGGCATCACGACATGCAGTGAAACGCGTGGAAGGTGCTATTGTCAAACGGAGCACACGTCGACGTTAAGCATACAGCATCGCACGCGAAAAACGTTTCAGCCAGCAGCGCCCCGACAGCCATCGATGGCGTGCGAGCGCACTGAAAATAAAAATAAAGCAACGTGAAGTAACGCCAAAAAGCATAAAGATGCACTCCGGGCTAAAGTTAATCTTCAATATTGAAATGCGCTGCCATGCCGCCCTCATAGCATGCATTGTCAACGTTACCAGTCGGAATTTGCCCTTCCGCAATTATCCTTTATTATCAAAAATCAATTTGCGTTGCAATTTCATCATCATCCGCCGCCGCGCCAAGTGCCGGTTCGAATGTCCAACAACGAAATTAGTCGAGGGGGCAAAGCTGCATCCGGGGTGTGCACAAACTTCGCAATTTCGAGTGCCGCCTCCACCACCGCCGATGCCGCTTCATTAAGTCCGACATAATGCGAATTCGCTAATAATTGATGAAAACGGGGCGCGAGCCGAACGAACGTCGATCGACGTCGAAAAAGAGAGCATCGATGGGGGGAGTGGTGGTAGGTCGGGTTGTACATCGCATTGGGTATTCTGCAATTAATCGCTTGTAAACTGGTCCTCTTCGGCCGGGCGTGTGCCCTCTCGACTCCGCTGCCCCGCCGCCAACCTTCATTGCGGCGGCCGATCTCGCCACTGCATCAGCGCATTCATCGTTCGGGGAATTGAATTTAAATGAGACGCTCCCCCGCATCACACCCTCACACAATCCCCCCCAGCAATGTAGCAGCAGCCGTTAGTAGCATGCCGGCATCGGCGCTTCGGGTTCGATTCGGCAGCAACACCATAACAAGCTTACTGATCGACAAATAGTACATGCATTCCAACACATACGCTAGATACCTCTTCACGCGCGAGCGTTGTGTGTCTCCCGAAAGAGTGAAGGGCGACGCAAACACAAGGCGCGCATCCATTTACTATAGTGGTTGCCGATTTATCGCCGCATTGGGGCGAGAGAGCGCGCGAATATGTAGCGGAATTTAATATCGTTAAAATGCAAGCCACCTCCTAATCATTTCCACTTTTATTCGACATGCGCCCTGCAACCCGCACTAAAGATAAAAGCGGCGGGTACACTGGAGATGGTTTGCGGTGATAATTTCAACGGTAGTAAACAACGCCGGCGGGCCAATATTCGGTCGCGACCCTCCTCCGGAAAAAAGTGGCGCCCGCCGTGTAAGTTATTTGCACCAATTGGCGGCAGCTGCGCGCGAAATGAGGTGATTGATTTTTGATTTATTGTTTAATTTGGGGGCGGCAAGCGCGCGACGAAGACGGCAAAAGTAAAAATTTTTACTTCTCCACTCCTCATTGCGTTGCACAAATCTGCCCGCCGCGACCGACGCCGCCAATATTAAGGAATATATTAAATTTCACATGCGCACACGATTGGACGAACTTTTAATTAAATCGTAACCGCGAACGCGTCCGATACATGATTTATATATTCCGCGCCGATTTAATTAACGACAAAATTGTTCGGCGAAGGTGATTCGCACTCGAAGCGGTGCGGTGGTTGGTTGGCGGGAGCGTGCGCATGTCGCGAGTAAATGGCGCATAAAAATA
Source organism: Myllaena sp. GC000078 (assembly GCA_030264135.1). Classification (NCBI taxonomy): domain Eukaryota; kingdom Metazoa; phylum Arthropoda; class Insecta; order Coleoptera; family Staphylinidae; genus Myllaena; species Myllaena sp. GC000078. The sequence goes on from JARJDR010000884.1 coordinate 15,705, forward strand.
AATATCGCAGGAAGAAGCATTACCTTCGTATCGTTACCTTCCGCGGATGTTCGGCGCTGGCGCTGGCTGGCGACCACGCTATCATCATGTAACGCTCCGGTTCGTTTGGTTGATGCTAAATATCGCGCATCACGACGTGGAGCCAGCGCAGCGCGAGAAATGGATTTGTTTTATTTCACTTGTTGTTGCTGCTCGCACCACTCCCACGCGGCCGCTTGCTGCACAGAATAAGAGTGCCTATAATAGAAATAAAGTATTTAAAATGCATATCCTACGCATGCAAAATATATGCTTGTCCCGGCCGGTCGCGCTTCCTGCTTTCCACCATTATTTTTAATGGAAAACGCGAGCCGAGTGCATATTCATTGTATTCCGTCTGTGCGCGGCGCTCTGTGTCATTGAGTGCTTCCTCGACGCAACTAAGTTACGTATACGCATTATAAAATATCGTACGGATTCGCCCAGCAAACGCTGACTTACTCGTCGACGCTTTATTTTCCGATGCGCGATGAACGTACCGCCGCGCCGCCGCCGCGTCCGATTTAAAATTGTGAGCGGTATACTTTTTTGGCGTCGCGCCAGTTTTGACGACGTCTCCCCGCCCGCCAAAGCGGAGATATGTGCCCAATTTTTCCCCCACCGATCTCTTCTCATTTTCTTTATTGTCAGCCATCAACCGTGAGCCCTATTGAATTCGCATTGAAAAACAATAGCAAATAACAAATTGGAAATACAAATCAAAAGTTATTGTTTGCTTTCACGCCACTCGCAGGATCGGCATCGATTGCATGCCCCTTTCGTAATATTTCAACAATTACCTAACCGACCGCGTGAGTGTGTGTGTGTATATTAACTTGTTAATCGCGTTTCTGGTGCGTGCGTATGCTGCTGCTGGTTATATTTATTTTTTTCGCGCATGAAAAGCACTTTTTGTGCGCTCATTGTTAACGTGCGAATATTTTGACGATTGGCCTCCTTTGTTCGAATCCTCCGGGGGATCTTTTTTACAATTGCCCCTTTTTTCCTCCTCGGCATGCTCGTTTTTCGGCGGCCTGCTACCACCAGCAGCAGTAGCAGCACGCCAACGTCATTTTCGGAGGCGGCTGCTGCCAATGCCGCCGCCGCCGCCGCCGCCGCCGAAAGCAGTAAGCCGTCAGCATCCCCCCGCTGACACGTGGGAATGTGCGTGGTACATGATGTTCGCGTGCGCTCCGCATATGGAAAAATGTAACTTAGGAACGCGTTCGGAATGAACAAGCAGCGATCGAAAATGACTCTATCTGCCAGACGAAATCGGTCTGATTTCGATTTCATAACCGATTGGGATTATCAATTTCACGCGCGATGCAGATGTTTGTTCACCCCGCCCGCAAATATAATAGGATTATGAGTTAAAAGAATGTGGCGCAATATGTGTATACGTGCAACATAGATTCACGGTAGTAAAAATAGCTAAAGCTCTTTCGTCTCCTTGCCGTGCGCATGAAAATCCAGTGGCGCAGTGGCGAGACACGTGAAAAATGTGTTTTTACGTTCCTACTTTGCGAGGCGTCCACGCCTCTATACAGGAGATGTCGCGAAGTGTGACCACATTAGCGTGCAAACTGCCCCCATCGGTCATCATATTTGCTTCGATTGTAATTTATGAGCGCACGCCTTCCTTGCGCGATGGCGAAATATTTCGACACGCCTCCATTTTCTACGCGGCGTATTTTTTCACTCAAGCGCTGTGTCACCGCCGCGACACAGTATGTGGCCGCGACAATCACCCCTCGTTCGTCAAACTGATGAAGTTCTCATTTCCAAGGAAAAGTGCCTCGCCATCGCCGTTGACGCTCTCGCCCGCCCACCCACATACAAACCGTTTCGATGTTGATGCTGACGCAACGATGCGTTTTATATACGAGCCTGTTCCCGCCCATCCCCCCAACGACAACTTCTATTTTATTCGAAAGTTTTTTTGGGGAAATTTTCATATTTTTACAAATTTGCAAAATATTCGTGCACTTTGTTTTCGACAAGATATTCTTCACGGTGTGCTGCATGTTTTATAAGCGTGTACATGAAAATATATGAGGAGAGTACGTGAGCTGGGACATTTTGGGGTGTAAGCGTGGAGACAGTGACTGTACACGCGCGTGGAAAACGAAGCAAACTAGTTTTTCAAAACCTTTCATTTCGTCGGATGGGTGCGGAGTTTTGCGTGTTCTTCTCGCCGCCGCCGCCGCGCCGTCGCGCAGCACAACGCGAAATTGAATGCGGCGCGAATGACAAACAACCACAGCTTATACAACAATAACAACAATATTGCGATTTTTTCCTCATGCGCACGGCGCTGCTTTACTCTCCACATCCGCACTTATTTTCGTCCACTCGCGATTGTCTTTTTATTTATTTATGCTTACTTGATCGCATTCAATTTATATTCATTAGAAATGCTAGTCGGAACCGGGGAAACGTGTGTGCGAATATGTGAGTGGGCTGGTGCCGAGAACGCGTTTGCATATTATTATGTTCCTTCGGGCGTCAGAACAAATTTCGGCCGGAAATGGCACGCATCTATTCTGTGACCGCGCATTGTAACACACTTTCGTATTGCGACACTTTTCCCATTCACCATCCACCCCCAACGACCGCCTCGCTGCCAGCCGAAATAGAGGTGCGAAATCTCAAAGGGCGTGCGCGTAAAAATCGGCACCTCATCTATCGACGGCGGCGTGCGTGCTGGATATTATCGCCCGGCGCCGCCACCGCCGCCACCAGCTCCCGAAGGACCTGCTACGAGTACCACTCCACCGCCATGCGCTCGCGGCGCTCACCCTCCCTCTCTTTTGACGCCCATATTCCAATGTTACTCAAACTCCATGTATTCGATGAAAACCCACCACTGCCGCTTTTCTTTTACTTTATTTTACAGGCCATTCCGAATCTTTTACTTTCGCTTCGCCTTCCGGGTGCGACGAAATTGAGGGGTGCGGCTACCGCGTCGGGGCATATATTCGAGCATGTCGCCAAATGTCAATGATTGGCGATCGCAATATTTTACAGTCATGTGATTGTGGCATGCGTGGTTTTATTGGCTTAATTTACCCACCCATAGATTATCACATCTGCTGCAGATTTTCTTACAATAATGTGCGACAAAACTTTTATTAATTGGCAACGGTTGTTCGATTTCCTGGAATTTCATTCGAATCAAATTGCTGCACTAATTTAATAAATATTGCGTGTAGTTAAATATTTTCGCAATACGCTCAATCACAACGCTATATTTCAAATTGTTTTTGCACTGCATCTCTTTGGGCAATAACTAATAACCACTTCCAACCGGATACATATTTATCGACGACTTGTTTGGCCAATTAATGCAATTAACAATGAATGATTCTCATGAATTTCAGAAATTAATGTTATTGAATTCAGCAAGAACAAACATAAGCTCTGGTAGAACATGTTTTATGTACGTTTTTTTCCACCGCCAATTCCCGCATCAGCAGGATGAGGATAATTAACTATATGGTATAAAATTAAAATTTTGTTACATTGCCTAAGAAGTAGCATAATGCCGGGCAAGTGAAAACCGTGCGTCGCATCGCCCGAAGAAAGGTTGGGGGGATGACCGACACACGGTTGCAGGGCATTTAAAATATTAAAGTGATATTAAAGCCGAGGCAGGCTTTTCGGCAAAACGAGCCTCCCGTACACAAGCCACCATCCATCGCCCAACCCCATCGCGCCCATTAATGAGAGAGAACGATAATGATCGTCGCTTTTTAATGAGTACAAAAGGGTTTTAGGGTTTTCTGCTTTCGGATAAAATGCACATTAATTTCACTATGCGCGTTGCGCCCACTCCCCAAGCACTGACTTGCTCTATCTCTATTCGCGATCTCATTTGCGTCCACACACGTTGTGAGCACGGACCACTTTCCAGCTAGGTGACTCCGCGCTGTTCCTGTTTCCCTGTGGTTCGCAATCGTTTCCCGCGTTTTTTGCGTGTCGTTTGGCTTTTTTGCGAATGTGCGGCGCCGCTGCTGCAACCCAGCGCTTGTTTTTACATTTTTCCATTTTCATTTATTTAAATTACGTTTCGTTGAGTTAAACACGTACCATTGGTGGCGGTGGTTCTCGGTGCTGGTATGATAATTAAAAATTAAGCTGCCTTCGGTTTGCGTATTTCCGCAAACTTCATTTTTATTTCGCCGCAATTAATATCGCATGTGCTCCGACATTATCCTTCAGTAATCTGCATTTTAAATTAATTGCTGCATCGTCGTGTGGCGCATGAATGTCGAGCGACAAATATTCGGCGCATAAATGCAGAAAATTGTTTCGTGCGTATGAATGATGCTATTATGTTGAAACGCAATTATCGCTTCATAATGTCGTCATCGGCGAATTCAACATCGTGCTCATATTTCAATAAATTGCCAAGCGAATAGGTAGATAGTTATTTGACACGATAAACCAGTATTGAATTACGTCGAATCGGACTAGCGCAAGACAGGAAATAAATACCAGTGATGAAACACGACCAATTTTGAGGCGAGATAGCCGTAAAACAAACGCAGATAAATGCGGTACACCAGAATGTAGTCAAATAGTCAAGGATTATACAAAAACTACATCAAAAGTAAGGCAAATAAAATTTGTATGGTGAAGAATGCAATGCAAACATGTATGATTGCAATTAATAGTTATTAAGGTGAAATGGATTCAAAGTTAAACATATTTCAATAATTTCGTACGGACGACGCTTCGACCGCGCCATAAGCTTAGCATTATTTTGCGATCTTTCCCGACAACCTCAAAATATGAGGTATGATTGCACCAATAGGTTTCTTAGAAAATATCAATTATTCAACTGAATTTCTTTCTTGAGCATAAAGTATAACTATTTTTCTTCATACACATCAAAATTTAGCTCAAAAATCGAGATTATAACCAAAAAAATCAGCGCACATTCTAAGTCATGTCTAACTTGAGAATGTCGTCTTTCGCAAAACATTGAAAACGAAGAAATCTGCTTGTAAATCGAAGGCACCTCGTTAGTTAGCTTCGTACTAAATCAGTGCTATATTCTATACCTTAGTTTTTTTCAAAATGATGAACACTTGGGATAAAATTGGTCAATATCTATCTTGCCCCGTTTGCGATCATACCCCACTTCACCTTATCAATAGAATATGCACACGCTTATCTCAACCTACTAGCGGCCGCCCGCACCCTCGCTGAGCTTTCTTTAGAACAACAAAAACCTATATAATATTAGCAGCTTCTTGGTTTATTCTTTATATCGTCCTTTTATGTATGCAAATATATATATATATGCGACAAACAATAATTGAAGTTACCAAGTCAGACAACAACGAATTAAATTAAAGATTGCAAAGCGACAAATTGACTGGGTGAACGCTCGTATAAGAACGGCGACATTAATGCACTGCAACAAATAATGATAATCGCCGAGCAGTTATTGCGCTCACACCGGCGCATACCCGTATTCGTAATTGTTGCAATAAATTGCGATTCATAGATATGTGCGGATGGGGGGTGTTTTCAAAGGCGCATTGCATTTTCGGGCGAAATAATCTAAGAGCATAAACACGCGGCGGCCGCGACGGCATAGCTTGCTCGGTATTGTCCTGCGTAATTGTAGTCGAAATGTTCGCCGCGAATAGCGCCCCATCCCCCGAGCGATGCACTAACAAGGACGATTAAGCGGTCAGCGGGTGCACACGGAGGTGTGCGCCTCGCGGCAACAATGGATAAGCAACCTCCCCCCGAAATACATTTTACGAGGCATAATTTCGTTTGTGCATTGTACGCTGAAAACCCAATCGCACCAAAGGACCCTTTCTGTCGGACGAAAGATCGAGAAGGCGCTTCGCAAAACCTTTAGCGATGGGCAAAGTGCATACACAATACGTGTGTCGCGCTGTACAGAGTGTTCGTCAAATACAAACTTTACAGGGATATCGTGGGGGCACACACACACCCAAAAAATGGTAACCGTATAAATTTTTACATTAAAACTTAGAATAACTCCGAATTGAATGTGGAAGCCGGCTGGAAAATGGAAAAGTTGTGCGGCGGCGAAATAAAAAACAGGCGGCGGGCGGGCGGCGAACAATCGCACCGAGATTTACTTGTCACAAACACAAGCGTATCGAGTGTGCGTCGGGCGCTCGATTTCTTCCTTCGCCGGTATTGCCACCGCCTTGCTTTGTGACGCCCTTTTACACGAGTTCGATGTCAAAATTATAGTTGGATAACACATGGCGCGCGCGCTAGGCTTGCGCAAAATAGGCGTTCACTCTCGCAAGGCGGCACTTTCAATTTTACGACTATTACGAGTGCTGGAAAAACGCACGACGTGTGTGTACACCTATATTGAATTTCCATTTTGCATTTTGCGCGTATTTCGGCGACGCGACGTCGTGTGACGGTGTGACGGTGGCAACAGAGTCATGCAATTTCTCACACTCGCCTCTCGGGGTGGCAGCCCCAAAGCAATGAACGAGGTAAAGTAACTGGCGTGCACTACTCAGCCAAGTACCCGCCGACATGCTACGCATAAAAGCCAAAAATGAACTATGAAAAGTTTTGTGTACTTACTTCCTTCCTTCCCCAATGCGGCCGCCGCCAAACGCCTCGCTACCCCCCGGCGCCTCCACCATTGAACGACGTGCACTTTCCTTCCTCTCTTATTGACGTAATAAACCCCCCAACCCTCCACACGGCGAATATTATAGCTCTCTCGCGGCGACATACTACAAGATGCCGCATTCAATTTCTGTATACGCTACCATTTTCTTTATTAACGACTCGTTAAATCAATATTTTCGAGATTCGAAATTCAACGCCGAACTGATTCAAACCAGCCTCCGCCCCATAGTGGCGCTTACGTGTGCACACGTGCACGTGCGCGATTGGCCGATCTGTATTTCGACGTCTGGATTTTAGTGGAGTCTAGTGTAAGGTAAAAGTGAATTATCCGTGGGATTCGGGGTGCGTCCGCCTAACGGACGCGCCGCCGTGATATATGCGTGCCAGCGGACGACGAAGCGTAAACGCGTTGCATACGAACATCGCCACCGCCGCCGCCGCGGATGGAATGGGAATAGGGAATATCCCCGATGCGGGGTTTGGTGGCTGGCGTCGACGGCGACGGCGCTGGGAATGAGAGGGCGAGAGAAGCGCGCCGAGAAGCTTATGGATAAGGAATTGCAGGACAGCAGCTTGATAACCCTTTGGGGCCATCCCGTCAGTACTGTAAAGCGACCCGACCGCTTATTATTGCGAATTTATAACTGCCGCTCATTCCGGCCGCGCCTCGTCGCTTTTCCCAATTCGACCGTGTGCGGCGCTCACCCCGGCCGAGATGCTTTTTTAAGATCGCGCGCGTGTACCCGCCCGCCGAGCTGCAGTGATTTGTTGGAAGAGGTTAAACACGATTCGTCGCATTTTATTAATAGTCCGTAGTAGTATTGTTAAATCGCAGCCGTATTTTCGCACAATGATGCCGGGGCAAGCAAGAGATCGAAATGCTACTTTTTTAATACGAAGCTGGAATACTGCCGACTGATTATGTAATATAATCCACCCGACTTACGTGGGAGGGAGCATGCGGATAAAGGGCGCAATATAAAAGTTGATTGGTGCAATTTCGCTTTAAGTAGAAACCTTTTAGATGACTATTGGAAAATTGTATTATTACGAGCGTGTACTCAATACATTTATATGTTTCATACGTGCGCGCTGCCGCGTTTTTCCGCTGGAAACATCGCGGGGTGCATGCGCAGAGGTGGGCTTCGGGTGGATTTTACCTTTATGCCCTCATGCATGCGATTCGCGTAATTCGATACGTCGCGTCGGCCAGCGGCGCGGCGGCCCCGCTCTCAATGAATATTTATTTAAAAGTTGATTCCGCGCCGTTGCCTCTGCGTTGTGCGCCGAGTACAACACTGAAAAGGGTTATTACAGATTTTATGCACATAGTTTTATGTCATTGCCTACATTGAAATCGCGCGAGCGTGGATAGCAGAAGGCGCAGAAACAGCGAAGGCGAAATATCGAATAAGAATGACGCAGATTATATAATTACACCCGTATTTTTAATTAAAACATTATCGTTCGCAATACGCAAGTTTATTAAGTCGTTTTAATTAAAACTGCATTTTCCTCATGGACGCATATTGCTTCTTCAATAATCGCGGGGCGGAAATAGACAGCGTGCATACGGAATATGCTAAAATATGTACAATCTTCGCTGCACGAAAAATGCTGTAAATTATACCATAGAGCAGCCTTATTGACTGTTTATATACCCACTCGCCTGAGCTGGTTAGCGCAAGCCGACTGCACAACAACAACAACAACAACAGCAGCAACCCCGCAACGAGTCCCGAGTCCCGACGTGACGGGCGACGCTGTCTGGTGGGTGTGCGCCCCCACCGACGACTAGTCGTAGTCGTCCGACATTTATTTCTATTCCGCCAAGCACCTATTACGCTGGCTACCGTACTTGTTTGTTGCGGGGGTGGCGGCGGTTGGTGGTGAGAGGAACGAACGACGGGTGGTGGTATCCGTTGCCGTTCTCGGGGTCCTTTCGCCGCCGCTCGTGTTAATTATAATTGGAGAAGAAGACGAAGAGCGAGCGAGTACACCACACTGGCGGCGCGCAATCAAACTAAAAGATAAATGCGGCGCGTGTAGGATAGCGTGTGCGTTGGAGGACGCTACACGTTACGATAATACATCGGAGAAGCAACCCCATTTGTATGGGGCTGGGTGTGTGTGTGTGCGTGCGTGAGATGGCCAAGTGGTTGAAATAGTACAACGTCTTAAAACGTACTCGTCGGCGGCGGCGGCGGCGGCGGCGCTGCTCGGATTCGCGCTGTCGTCGACGTCGCGCGAATGAGCAGCGCGCGCATCCGCCGCCGTATATTGCGGCCTAAATTGCATGCCTTGTTAATTAGTCTTTTACGTTGTCTGCCATTTAAACGGGAATGAAATTTAATCGCGTCGCAGCATTAAATTTTCATCTTTCATGCGCACATATTTCACGTGTACACGCGCCACCGACGCCGTATACACATACATATTTTGTATTTAATTAATGCATTAATTAATTTCGTTCGAAATCTTCACCTTGCCCTCCCGTCCCCCTCTCAAATTCAGCGCACGCGCAATTGCATGCCGAGTAGTTACGCATTGTTGCCTATTCAATCGGATGCTCTTCCAACATTGCCGAGTTGATATCATTATGATGATTAATATCTGCTGGCATAACAATATGTCAAAAAGAGGATTGCATTCGTTCGCGTAAGTACGTCGTCGTCGTCGGCGAACAAGTTCGCATTCATCGCGCAATGAACGCACCTCTTGTGTATCAACGCGCGCTGCACACAATATACGCTCGCAAAAACTATTTTCGGGGCGCAACTAATGCGCTCACAAATCGCAGTAAGCTTGCAGATTGCAACTTTTCTTCATACCTCAACTCGATAAACTTTTCGAACTACTTAATATGAAAATGAAGAGCTTTGGGTGAGATTAATTTTTCACGAAGACCGCCTCCCGTGCCAACGCAGTCGCCGCCGCCGGCTGCTGCTCCGTGTTTCGTTCGTTCGCGCCCGGTCGTACCATATACCATCATACTCCGTATGTCTCGGCGTAAGCCGGGTAGCTCAATCGCGCACACCGCTTTTTCTCCACCATCCGCTTCTCTTTTTTTTTTGCATTTTTATTTTTTTGCGGTTTGCCCTGGCGGCGGCAAAGGCGCTCGGAGGAGCGAGAGAAAGCGAAACAGCAGGAGCAGCAGGCGGGCGTTGGAGCATCCTGTTAGGCACTAATGCTTTGTGTGCGCGTTCTTGTGTGATTTTCCGTGCTTTTGTGTGTTAAATAAATGTGATACGCGTGTATGGACATTACAAGGATCATCGTCCTGAGTGCCAGGGCGGCAGCAGCAGCGGCAAAACGCACACGCTAACGAAGAGCGAAGCGCTCCCGCCGCCAGCCAGCGCTCTGAGGGGCGGATGCGCGAACACGGTAGGCGTTCGACCGTCGCTAACGTGCTCACCGTGCCGCGGCACACACGTTGATGGATAATGTGCTAGTTTCTCATTGCCATATCATTTCCCTTCTGTCACCCTCCGCGCGCGCCCTTACGTAAACCCATCCATATTCAGAGATATGAGCGTCCATCGCGCACGACATGCCCGCGCCCAACACGCACGCAAGCAGTGATTCGGCAGGGAGATGAAAAGCGTGCGCGCGGGCGCTGGAAAATCGGCCGGTCCACCGACCTGAGCCTCGCCGCCACGCCGCGCCGCACCGGTCACCCTTCCGTGCGCGTAATAAGAGGGATAATATGGAATTACCTCGATGGCGTTCAATGACATATTTTAAATGTTTTCAATTTCGTTACGTATTATCTCATTCACCCACATCGTTACCAAGTGGGCTCTCGTTAATCGCCGCCCCCCACCCCCCTCCCCTAAGTTGACCATACATATATTTTCATTACGCAACCGGTGAAGAATAAATCTACATGCGGCTTGCGAATCGTGGCGAAAAGGAGTGGCAGTCAAACAATTCGTAAGAGCAGGAAGTAGGTTGGCGCGGGCAGGACATAAACTTTTGCGATACAGATAGCGAAATACCGAAAAGCCCCAAACGCCGACGGTCATCGGGAGTAATATCAATTTGGCCGTTTGCGACGTCGATAAATTCGAATTTTCGGTTGGCCGCAATCGCAGTAATTTTATTTAGAACGTTTTTCCTGTGGAACCACAGCCGTTTGCCGATCGCTTCATGCGTGCGCGTGTGTGTGTGTTGTGTATATTCGATTTTCGTACGCGCGCCCCCGTAACTTTTATTGTGCGCGGTTGTTTTCGCATTCGTTCTTCGAGACGCCCTAGCCATATTTTTGGCCTTTGCCTGCCGCTGCGCTGCTTACGGAGAGATCGAAGGATGTGGTACGCTTCATCGATGGGCGCTCGCCGCTTTTTCCCTTCTCCGCTTTTTTTTTATTCACCCGACGCGGGCGCCTCCACAACGCGATGTGCGCACACACGATACATTTACAATCCAATATAATGCGTCTTCGATAGGTCGTCGGTCGTCCCCTGCCGCATGACAGGAAAAGGACGAGAACGCGCGCCACGCTCGATCAGGACGATCTTTTCGCTTCGATTTTTTAGTGGCGAAACAATTTCGGTAACAATCATCGGCCATTTATCACATTTATTTTTTGCGCCGCTTTTTCTTCCGGGCGACGGCATTATAGTTTCAAAGCGACACGCCGCTCGCACAAACGAAAATAACGCAATGTATAAGACGGTCGCGCACACACCATCGCCGCCGCCGCCGCCACCGCCGCCTCCGGGCGACCGAACGAAGAGTGAATGCTTATAAGCGACGCGCACACAAAAGACAAAAAGCGTATAGGAAAACGATTCGCGGCAAAACGGGAAATCGAGAAATTGGGGAAAACTTAACGAAAAAGAAACGACTACAAATGCAAGGGCGGCACGTAGAGAACACATACACAACGTATTCCCCCTCAGCCTCCCGCCGCCTGTTTCGCAACCACAACATTAACGGCTCTTCTTCTTGCCGCATGCCGCCCAGTCGCCCACGTCGTCGTCGGCGGCGACGCGGCGGCGGCGGCGGCGGCGGGAATTCGGCCGGAAACGCAGAAACATGAAAACATCAAAAACAAATCCAATTTCGTCGCGGCCTGTTTCGGTTTCGCCCATCGTGCGCCCACCAGCACCGCGCCAACACCGTTTGCCATTTCCTACAATTGCGTCGTTGTCGTCGCTCGACTTCCCGTCTTCCCTCTCATCTATCAGCGATCTGTATTTAACTAGCAGGGAGATATGCCCTCCGCCCATCCAGTATGTTTAAAACGATATTATTAAGGACGGCCTCTACAGCACCACCGTCACAAAAATAATAGATTTATTTGGAATACTATTCTATTCCAAACATCAAAATAAGATATTCATCCATCTTCGCGGCTGCCATGCCACCGTCGCGACGCCGACGTTTGGAATTCCAACGCCGACCGACGGCGACGCGTCCTTCAAGTGTATCGTGCGCGCGGTTTGGTTTCACGCTACTTAACTCTGGAACGTCCTCGGGGAACATTAAATTTTTACGCTGTACGAAGCACGACGCGAATCCGGGGGCGCGCCGCCGCCACCTTCGACTTCTCGCGCCGCACCCGCGTGCCAACGTGCGAAGAAGACAAACCGCGAGCGTAAAAGCGCTGGGGGTTGGGGAAGAGGCTGGTAGGGATGTAATAAACCACGTAGGCACCGGCTCATACCTACACGGAGTTAACTTACGATATAACTTATCCCTAAATGCGATATAAAACTGAGTCGATTTGCATTTAACTTTATTTGCATTTCGCCACGTGCACGCCCTGTTTCTTCACCCCAGCAATTACCCACGCCATGATCGTAAGTCCTAAGCATTTCACGTATTTTATTCATATTTTACGTCTATTACAACAATATTATAGGTATTTGTCAATGTATTATGGAAGTAGTGTTTTTTTTTTAATGAAAATGTACTCTCAATGTGGATAAAATTCGATAACACGTTTCTCGCATCCAATAACAACCTATATTATCCAGCGCGTGAATTTATTGTGTAAATAACCCGTTCAGTTTATTAGATATAGTCGGTGGCGACCGGCAACCAAATAATTGGTTAATTTATTAGTTTACAACGCGCCACGACTAACGAAGGGAAAGAGGGAGGGAGGGAGATCGGTTGCTGGTGGCGCCGGATATAAACAAAATTCGCGCAAAATTGTGGATGTATTATTACGCATATGCGTAGGCGTCGCAGATTGGATGCATTGAGGGAGGATGAGGGGGTGGTTGGCTTAGCGCGAGAACGCGCATTACTACTGCGTGCGCGTTGAGTGCCATGTGCGGTTTTGATGAAAACACCGCCGCGGAAGTTCGTTGGGCGTTTTGAATAGATGCGCGCATCGAGCGCTGGGCGCCGGATAGACCATGACTAGGCAGAGCGCATTAGCGCTAGCTGGATGACCCATTGGCGGCACGCATTGCACCGTGGGAGTAATTACATTAATGGCTCCCACATACAATACTGGTGGTGTTGCTGATTATAAAATATCTGTTGATTTCCGCATATTCAACGTTTCAATATTAACACTACAATACGGACGATGGGTTTATAAGCTATCGATGAGCCGCCCCCCAACTATAAATAGTTTTTTTTTATGGAAATTTACCTCAGCACCAGGATTGTCGCATCGCCCACGAAGAATGGAAGATTTTTTTATAATTCCAAGAGCATTGGCGCATCCACCATATCGATTTACTAAAATATTGAAATACGAAAATACAAAGAAAATCGCCAAATCCAGCGCTGGATGATGATAGGGCGAGCGCACAATGAGCGGCCTGCGGATGTGCGCGCCGGCGAAAGCCCCCCAGCGGCATTAGCAGATGATATTCAATGATTTTAAAGAGCCCGCGGTAATAATACTCCGTTAAAGGAGCGGTAAAGCTCTTCAGCTTTATGCGTCGAACGACGGCCGGGAGTGTGAGGTTGGGCGCGTTCGCGATGGAATGTCGCGATCGAAGCGTCGCGCACCCGCACGCCACACCAACGTACCCCAGAACGGGACCGCATCATTGTCGTCGTCGAGAGATGCTTTTCATTACAATGTGCCCCGACGTAAAACCGGGACGCGGACTCACCGGCCCCATAAGACCCTCTCTCGCCGTCCACCCCCCCAATACCGTTACTTATAAGGTCGCACGCACAAGATGGATGAGAATGCTGCGGACGCGCTTAGTTGTTACATTCTTCAGCTTTGATTCGCCCCCCCCCCCTTCCCCAAATTCCAAATGCTATTATTTATTGTGCGTGAAACAATATTGCCTAAATTTATCATCACATTGAACGGTTTGTTATAATCATCAAGTAATTATTGGATGGGTTAATGTAGGTAGGTGTACACAACAAACATCAACATCTTAATCCGCATAGGCAAACAAACAACTTGATCCGGTCGAAGCGTGCAAATATCATGATTATATGGTATATATCGACGATCAATTTATCCAGGCTGGTGGGAAGAGTCATTGAATCTATTTTTGTGACCACACCGCACCAATGCGGGCGCTAATTAATTAAAATGCAACGAATTGAATGATAATTGAATAACGATATGTCATCAGCGCTGACCGACTTTAAACATATCATTAGTTAATTAATGACACAGTCGTTAATTGTTAATGAATTATCGATCCGTTATTAATTACACGTGCCGCAATAATTATTACTTTGCTGTCGCGCTGGGGGTTGTCACCACACAGGGGAAAGCGTTTAAGTGCGAGAGTGTTAAGCGCGCGCCACGCCAAGGGCGCAAATGCCATTATTCATTATAGCAAGCGTCGCCGCATTAAAACTTTCCGCCCCCGTCCGGCGCGCGGTTGGTGAGCATTGCGCTGCCGAGATTTAATTAAGATTACAGGAAATCAGAGTGTTTGTCTCTCGTTTTTTTTTTGTTCCCGTTTGTTTTGAAGTCACGAAACGTACGGCGAATGAAGTGATCAAGCGTGTCGAAACGATTATAGAGCAAACGAAACGCATTCCTGTGCGTTACATACGTATAATATCGTGGCGCTGCGTCGTAAAGCTTTGGGGGTGGGTGGAAATTGCTGGTGGCGACGGCGGCACGCTGCAATGTTTTTGCCGTCATCCACGTAAACCTGCATGACTTTACTTCGCCTCTGCATGCGTTTATCGAAACAATTTCGGCGTCGCGCAACGTGCTTGCACCGCGCTCTCCCGCCCCCGACCGAGAGCATAACACATTTAATAATTCAGCGGAGCGGTTTGTGTTATAGTTTCAGCATGCTCAATTTGCCTGTGCCGTATGTTTATTTTCGCATATGTAGATATCCATGCATATACATGGCGCCTGGCTGAACGCCACCACCACCTTCTTATACAAAATCAACACGTGCGCCACCCCATTGCGCCCTCTGCCGTTTTTCTGCTCCGCCATTAATTATATATAATTAACAATGGGCCACAGCGTGTTTGTCGTTGCCGGTGCCGAGATTAGGAGCGGTTAGGGAGCCAAGGATGTGATTCATTACTATGCAGGGCATAAAGTTTAATCAGCAACCGGAAATAAATATTTTATAATCACATGACCTCGCTCTCGCTCTCTTTGTGCGCGCGTCGTATTTGCATTGGGGCGCGCAGCGCAGCGCACCCCGTCCGGTTCTCTATTAGCCGCGGCTGCGGCTTTGTTTCGGCTCGTTAGAAACGAGCGAGAGCAAAAAAAAACATTTTTCACACGCACTGAATTAATATGCGACGCGCAAAAGGGCGACGTGCAAAGAGGGAGCACCTGAAAATTACGTCATGCTCATAAACACGTGTTAAACTCGTTCCGTGTTCGTTCCTGCGGGATGCCTTCTCCCCGCCGCTCTCGCTTGGGCTATATATATAATAAACCGCATCTAATCGCAATAAAAAATTAATTATGCACTCATCGTGCGCCCGGTCATCGCACGCTCACCGCGCGCAATCCCAGCGACACATTTATGTTACGAGGGGGACTTTTCGAGGATCATGTTTAGGACCGGAATCTCGTTTACTCGCTAAACCTTTCATACCCACAGAGGAAGTGAAGAAGTAAGACGCGAATTAATCAAATGGCGGCTAATAATAAATGCTGGCACCTACGTAAATGGATATTAAAACAACGGCGGACATTTTTCGAAAACTGCATCGATTGCCGGGGCCGGGGTCTGACAAGGAAGTTCGCCGCACTGGAACAAAAAACGATGACTTTATATTGATGGTGTATTGTCGATCAGCGGCGCGGAATTTGCGCGACGTCGTAAGAGTGACGGAGACGAACCTTCCTTCTTGGCCTCCCTCCGAATACGCACACAAGCTCACGCATCACCCAAGAATGGCTGCGGGGGGAGTGTGGGTAGTATATCGGCGCGCGGGATGCTCGGGTCGAAGAAATTTGATCCTCATTCAACCGGTCGTTCCTTTGTCCGGATTCATCGGGTTTATCCTGCCGCCGCGCCGCTCGACAGCGAGGTATAATGCGCCACGATGAAAACGGACGCGGGCGCGACAACGACGCCGACGCCGACGTGGTCGTGGCGGACGGACGGACGCTCACGCATCCGACCGGCCAGCATATAGATATACCTATCGTCTATCCGCGTCCATTCGTGCGGGCGATCTCTTCTTCCCCGGTGAAGAGAGGTGAAGCGTACGGTAAGCTCTCCACTGCTTCGATTCACCACCGTACTGCACGCCACGCAATAATCTCATCCATAGCGATTGTCTATCTGCAGCCTCGTATTTATCACCTAGGTATCCACACGCACACCTACCCCTTGGGGGTATACAGTGTACAGTGAGTGGGGTAATTTTCCCGCTCGAAGCAACTGCGCAATGTTGTACTGATTCATAAATATTTGTATATCATTTAAAAAAGATGAGAAGGATGACGTGCGCAATTCTTCCGGTATACGCACGCATATAGAAGAAGAGCCTGTCTGTCACTTGCATTGTCCTGGCCCACCTTCTTTTTCGCACCTGTGCGCGCAGGAATTCAACAAGCAGTGTGTGTGTGGTGTGACGTGCCAAGGTGCAAAAGGAACGTTGTTGCGCTTTCGACGGTTTCGTCGCTAAACGCGCTTCGTTTAATACTGACGCGCACGTCCGCCCACCCTTAGGGGAGCCGGGAGCCTGATGACGTCGGCCGTCGACGTCAACGTCGACGACGTTGATAGCTTCTGCATATTTGCTCGGCGCGACAACAAAGGGTGATAGTCAAACACTTGACACGATGTAAACACATACAATATACAACGTGCGAGCGCGCGTACATTCATTTGCCGTCGCGATGCAGAAATGTATAACGCGAGGGGGTCGTCGAAGTAGGTATGTAGTAACATGACAGAAATATACATATGATAATGGTGTACACTGTCTGCTTGCTTTTGTAATGGCATTCATACACAATGTCGAAACTTCTTCCGTTTGCCTGCGATGAACGAACGGCTTCGCTTATCACTTATCAGTGTTTCGTGCCAACATGAAATGACACGCTGCCAATTTAAAACGGGGAGGTTTTTAAGCAACTACCAATGATTTTTTAAATTTATACTCGAAACTCAATGGGATGTGGGCACGTCATGCCGTCCGCAAACCCAATGACCCCAGCAATCGAGAGATCGATTTACCGCCCGCTGCAATTCTTGCGCCCACCCGCCATGTGCCATTTCACTCGAGGGCGGCGAATGAATTTGGTCGGCCAACATACGGGCGCGCGCGGCGTGTGGCTGGCGGACGGAACGGACGGACGGACGGACGTTCGCCGGCGGTCATTTCCGGATCGGCGTATGTCATTCGGCACACACACTCCTACTGCCGCTGCTGCTGCGGCCGTGCGTAATGGATGAGATACGAGGTGCGCGATTAGGTAAGAGAGACAGCCGGGGTAATTATTAGCCGATTAGATATTAAGTAATTTAACGCAGTTGCTGTATGCGCGCCAGCTTAATGCGTGCAACGTTGCAGCGCAATGATGACGAGAGTGTCGATATTGTGCATGAAGCGTCGCCGAATTTCATCGATTATCACTCAATGCAGCACCCTTAGGAGCGGCGATCAGAGTTATCGGAAGCACACGCAAATGAATGCGTAAAAAAAAGAGGAAGCCAGACCGTAGTGATATACTGGCGTGTGCTTTGTACGCGTCGCGACTGTAATTTTTTTGTGCGACCACAACCCGTTGTTTGTTTGTTTAATTTCAACGTATCGAATGTATCAAACGCAATATGTCACATCCGTCATTTAATTTCCTGTCGGCCATCGCTCAGCATCGACCCGCTTCGACGCATCCATGCAAAAATTTGTCCCTTACACGCTTTGCGGCCTAAAATAAATAAAACTCCCCGGGCGGCAATGATAAAATCGCCTAATGCTGGCTCACAGTTTCCCGGTTTTTTTTTATTACGCGAGCATTATTTTAATTATGCAGAAGACACGCGATACCATTAATTGCAGCAGAAGTCGATTTCAGCGACGGTTTATCAAGAAGATACTTTATTGGTCATATTAATTATTCACTAGCGTCGCGGCGCCAGCGACATCGCGTCAACACGTGAACGGTGGCAAATGACTCTTGTGGGAAATTAAGCATTTATTAAAACGCTAACGTGCATGCATGTGTTGGTGCGTGTCCATCCGACAACGAAACTCGAGCGCTTGCCAGTTGCTATCTCGTGCAGCAGGAGGGTTGCAGAGGGGCGGCGGTCGGGTGGAAATCGCGAAAACGAGGGCAACTCTACCTGGCAAGGACGCCCGGCGCGCAAAGAATGCGGGAGCATAAAATGTTTTATACATTATACACTTTATACACAATCTTCTTTTTTTCGCGGGACTAACAATAAGACGGAAAGCGACCGACGCGACGGTGACGGCGACGGCGCAGGAATGCAAAGCAGGCGAACGTATTAATTTCGGTTTAAAATTTTCATAAAATATTCATTAAGTTTTGCGACATTATACAGCAAATGCGCGCTCGGCGCTTCGACGAAATTTTAATAGCAGTTGATTAAAGCTCGTTTGCTAATTGAGTAATTAGGAGATTAAACCGGGCGGCCAAGATCGCAACAGCGCGGCGCAAAGAGACAATAGAGATTTTAATATGCATAGATAATGGCGAGCGGGCGAGGGTGCGCTGCTTTTTTGCAAGGAGTGCTCCCCGCAACAATGCGAAAAGAAGCGATTATTGCGCCACATTTGCGCGCGCAAACACGTAAATAATTTCCATAAATTACGCTGTGCGAATTAAGAGCTTATCGAGCGTCGATGAATGGATTTGAAATATGCGCCGCACGGCAAATATTTTATACATCGCAATGCAAACGTCGCCACCGCCGCCGTCGTCATCGTCGTGCGCTGCGGTAAGTCTCCGGAAATAAATCGAATCACGCACACACAGTGCTCGGGCCAAAATATCAAACATATTGAATTCCCTTGAATACACGAGCGGCCGCTTTGCCGGCGCGCGCAGGATACGCTCCTGATCCGCTGACACCAACGCACACTCTCTCACATGAACACACACAGGATACGCCTCTACATTGAGTTCATTCGCACGAGATCCGCTTGCTTGAATTATCAAATGCGTAAGCACGACCGAATTAGGGTCGGGCCGGTGGGTCAGGGATTGCTGGAGACGTGCCTCAACAATTATCGGACCAACCCAGTTCCGTTCGAACTATCACCGGCCCGCCGCGCCAACCGACAATCACGCAGATGCGCATCCTCATCGCCCGCCCGTTCAGCCTGCTCTGCGCATCGGCGTGGAAATACTAAGTCGACTCCGAAAATAGCTCACAAAATCCATACATGATCCCACAACCGATTATGACCTAATTACGATTCGCACAACGGGCAAACCGCATCGCAATTCAGCGCTATTAGTATTCGATGGCGAATCAAATTGCACATTCGCAAATCGTTGTTAGTATAAATAAATACTCTCTGTATAAGCAGAAGCATGTCACCAAAAGCGAGGAGTGTATGTATGCATATACGAGCTGCCATCGCCGGTTCAAAATCGAATCCAAACAATGCGATGCGATGGCGTAACCGGAGCCTTTGCTGCTGGTTCCCGGACGACGTACGTCGCCCTGAATGAAAATTAATAATGCGCGGCAACGCAAACGAAAATAAAAGAAGTGCGCGCTCGAATGTTTATCAAGTCCAATGCGATATTCAGGTCGGGTGTATTTGTGAAAATATGAAGAAGACGACGCCGACGACAACGTTCGTTGCTGTCGTCATGGAGGCTGAAATGTGCGTGCGAAGGAGGAAATACCATGCGTCCGTCTACCTGGAGCAGCCATAGGTATTCTTGCTCCGCTTAGATAACTTTCATTTGGCCCGCACGCACAAAAGATCGGTTTTTTTATGCTCTCTCTTCGGCTATGGATGGCTCTCGTGTGTAAGTAACAAGGGTTCTTGTGCTCGCTGGCAGCTTCGCAGCTTAAGCCTTGCGGGACGCCCCCGTCCATAATTCGCGTTGTTTTGTAAGCTCTGAGAACTGCAACACCTTTTCGGGTACCCCAATCCGCCAACTGTCGTTTGGCCGCGATACTCTTTGCGCCGCGCTGCTGTGCTTGCGTGCGCCTTCACCTCCTCCCTTTGTTTCCAGGCTGGCGGGCGCGCGCGCTTTACTTTGTTATTTTGTCGTTTTCCTTCCTTTTCACTTCGTTTCTTTACTTTTATAAATTGCACGAAGCCGGCATGACGGCCCCCGTGTGTTGTGCGTTCATGTTCCACGTCCACTTAGGACCCAAAAAGGCGAAATTATCAAGTCCGAAAATAAAGAAACAAGTGCACTGGATGGAGTGCGCGCCCCGCGCCGCAGTCGTTTCGCACGAACGCAAATTATATATAAACATGAAAAGCGTATGTAGTATACATCCATACGTTCCACGTATGTAACAAACACACAGCAGCGAGTGTTGCACATAGAAAACAAAGTAAAGCAACAGCGCCGAGCAAAAAACCAGAGAGAGAGCCGAAAACGAATTGCTTAAGTCTTCATTCGACAACGTTCTTCAACGTCATCGCTGCCTTTGATCAGAGAGCACTGCAGCCAGAGGGATAATCGAAATCCACCCAATGCCATTTTCAATCGAGGCGAAACATTCGATGTTATTCGCAATCATGTATCGGGAGAGGCGCTTTTTGCATCGCATCGCACCGCACCGATGAGGTCGTTAATGCACCGGGTGCGCGCAGGCGTGTGTTTTCCATATAAACATAATCACAAGCATATTTCGCGCACGCCGCACACGAAAGGCAGCACGGCGCGGCGGTGCGGTGGTGAGTGAAGGTTTTTGCGCTACGACGGCAAATACGCGATACGAGGGCGATAAAAATTTGCAACATCAATCATGCACATGGAGCACGAAATATATGATGTAACTAACTTCCAGGATCATCGCATGGCAAACGCTGCACTTCTACGGACTCACTCCCAGCGCCAATTAATACGACGACTAATTTATACGAATTAATTAAAATCAAAACCCTACAAGTACAAATCCCCTTGCGCTGCCAGTCGATAATTAATGAAGTAATAACTTCGTCCGACACGGACGATGTGTACACCGCTGAGGCGAATTACGTGACGAATAATGGTTGTCGTTCAATGGACGGGGACTCCATATCGAAATCGATTTGAAGAAAGCAATAAGTGATCGTTTATCAAAAGCGATCGTTCGTTCTCTGTGTGCTCGTGTTTTATTCTGCGCAGCTCATATTTGCCATTCGATTTGCGTACTCGGACGGCCGAATGCGTAATGGATGGAACATAAGGGCGGCGACAACGGATGTGTGCCTGGGCACACGCCATCCGGACGACGACCGAGTGAAACTCCCAACGTCCAATATACCAAATACCTGAACTGATTGATTGAAGAGCGAGCGCACTTTCAATATGCGCATTGAAGGTCTCCGCTCCGCATGCGGAAATTCATTCATTCCACTGTACCATCCCGACGAATGTTTATGCTCGTAGCGCACGCACCATGTGTATACATGCATACACACACCAAGCGCGTTTTTCGATGCGAATTAAATAGTTTTCGATCCTTTCCGCTACCGACGAGCGAGGCAAGCGGAAAGAGTTTACGCTTCACACATCACACACGCATTCAATCATCATGCTAATCGTCGAGATATCATATTCTAATTGCGCTCTTATTTTTACGCATGCAAAGCTCTAGGAGGATGCACATCTGCCAATGTGGCTTGATTTTTTTCCAGCATGTCGATTCGCTTGACATGTACGCGAATCATTGTCAGATCAAATCGTGTGAAATACGGGGAAGAATCGAACGAAATTGGGCCAAGTGTCCAATTTTGCGGTGCGCGGTAACAAATACCAAGTGACTCCCCGCAATGCACAACTAACCCGTGGTTATTTGCATAACGAGCATATTCATGCAATTACTTCAAAGTAATAACGCAAAGCGCGCAAAGAATACGCTTTCAAACGCTCTCCCCCGGACTAATAAGTTCAATTAATGAACTTTGAAGTGCGGAAAGAAAATGAAAACAGCCGCTTTCTTCATTTCCATGCGCAATTAATTTCCATCTGCGACTCTCGCTCTCTCGCGTGCCACCATTTCTTCGTGCATCATTGAATGGGTAATGCGCATACGGATAATATCGGGATGCAACTTTAACGTTCTGAGAGGAAAAACATTCGCCAAAGATACTGCGAAATAACAAATTGCGCATTGTAAACACTCAGCCCACTGTACAGTTTCCAAGTTGACGACAACTCGAAGCGCAACGTGTTGGTGCGAAGAAAAAGCTGAAGAAAACGTGTAACCGGATAATAATTTTCATTAGGTGCAAAACTAGGGGATGTTTAGTGTTTCGCCAAAAGTTTCGGCAAAAAGAATGCGCCAAGAGATACAGACGTCAGTCCCCCGGCAGCGCGCGCACGCGAATCCTAAACGAAAAACAACGCATTTGCTAAAAGTGAAGTGTGCTGGGAGGGATGCCTTGCTTGCGGCGGCGTGTGAGTTTTCGTTTCGCTCAATGGCCGCGGGGCGCAATGGGATTGGGTTTTGGAGCCGTGGAATGGGCATACGCACAGGAATCGCCCATGGAAGCAACAAAGAAAATTGTATTTTAAAACAAAAGTTTTGATTGCAGATGCGCAATAATAATGTGGCGGTTGAGAAAGCGAATGCTTCTCCTATCCTTCGCGTGCAGATGCGCCCGCCCGCCCAACGCTCGCGCGCGCGCGGAGTCCGCGCTTCCTGTTTATTTGTTTTGCGCCGCTAAACTTTTTAACGGCGGGCGGCGCCCGCGCGCCCGAATTCGCATTGCAAACGCGAACGATCACATCCCGGATACGCGCGAAGCGTTTAAAGCATGATTTAGCAAAGCATTTTATTTTTGGATGAAATTTAATATGTGTTTTTCTCTTGTTGCAGGTGAGTCCGCAACTTTGCATCATTTCCCATTTATGTGATTTATACGTAACCACTAGCGACGGTGTCAGGTAACAGGGCGCACCGGTCGCAAAACTCCGCCGGCATCGGCTTCGCTGATTAACTCTTCGCCGTAGTACTGCACCCCCGCACCCTCCCCAATCCGACCCCCCCATCGTTCGCGGCACGATTTAACTTCCGTTCAACTTGTTGGAACTTATTCTGATTGAAAACAAATTGATTGCACTGCATTCGACATTTATCGCCAATTATCGGACAATTATCTATCGCCGCATTATTTACGATAATTGTCCGTGTATGTAGAATGCGCGCTTGCCTCGAATTCGGATGGCGTACGTGCCTTTCACTGCGCATCGTGACGCATTAATGCACCGACTAATCAACCAATAAAATACGTACTCGCGGACGTTGGACAAGCCGTCCCGATTACCAGATTTGTCACCGCTCAGATGAAACAGCCAGCCAGCAGCAAGCGCACAATTTTTGCGCCACTATTTATCGCGACGACGTCGAAGGACGTTGATTGGTTTTGAAATTTGCGCGCGCGGCGACGACAATTATGCACCGTTAGAAAATGGGAGGGGACACAAATTACACTTCGGAGCGCATTAAACATTAATCATCAATCGAATGAAATTCAACAGTGAGGAGAAGAGAAGCGCGTGTATGCATTCGCGAGCGAGGTCCACGCATGTGTGCGCTTGTGTACATTCAACGATGCACACGTGCAACGGAGTGCGATAATAAAGACGGCGCCGAGTAGTTGCACGCTGCAAACGCGAGTTAATTCCTTCAATTCGCCCGTGGGCCGCGCAGCAGCAGCAGCAGCAGCCGTCGCCAACCCGCTGCGGCGGGCGCGGCGGCGACGAGCAAATTACCAAAAATTACATCCGCTCCTGTTACCGTTTATTAAAACTTATAAAAATGCAAATGCGCGCATGTGGCTGGACACACCGGTGCAGCCCTTTGTTCAGACGCAACCGCGTGTGGACAAAAACGTAGGACGCTCGATTTGTACTTACAAGAGCGCAAAACAATCAGTAAGAAGACTGAAACGCTCACCGGCCGCACAATGTCTACCTACGTCTTCACGAAGGAAAAAGGAAGGATGTAACAACAACAACAACAACAACAAAAAGTTGTTTAAACGAGAGAACAGTGCCGATGCACTTTTATCAACCACATTTCACCAAACACCTGTTACGTGGACGCTCTGCTCTCGCTGGCAGGGACGGGCGGCTGCGAAACGAAAAACGGGCAGCTTGCGCGCGAGTGCACTCTTCCACAGATGTGCATGTGCAGATTACGGGGCCCCGGGTCCAGTGACACGGGACGCGTCGTCTGCCGCGGCGGCGGCGGCCAGTGCATTGAACCAACCTTCCAATCGTCCAATCCTTCACCTGGCGCTCGGCACCGGTGGACGGCGACGTCGAAGGCGAATCACCACACACACACACACACAACCCGATCGCAAAATACGTGTATGCATTTTTTGTCGGAAAGCCGGTCGCCGAATACGATCGCAATTAATTCGCGCGCCCATCGTGCAACAAATGATGGGCGCGTAACGAATCAAGCAAACGCCATGCATTGTGCATTGTGCGCGCATTCGTTATTGTAATTACAGATCAACGAATCGCGATATTTGATGCTTTTAGTGGGCCAGCGAAAAGGCGACGAACAAATCCAAAGAATTGTATATCTGTGCGTCCAGATTTATTGTCGAACGAGCAGCAGGAAATGTGCATGCAGAAAAATGCATGCGCACTTAGCTAGGTAGTAAATAGAAGGCTCGCTTGATTCGCGATAGGCTGCTGCTACGGGCTTTACATTTATTTGCACGCTCGTTATTTGCGCGCGCGCACACCTTCGGCCCGGCCGGACGTCGGCTACGGTGCTTTACGGATTCGCGGTCGGCGCGGCGCACGTTGTCTCTTCGCGGTGCTAATGAGAGAGCGCGAAGAGTAAGTAGGAAGTGCGCTAACGCGCATACATCCTCCGGCCGTAATCGCAGTGGCAACGACGACCCGCGTGGCATTTTTGCACACATTTTGCGCGGCGCGCGGATGGCGGAATCGTGCTTTATTGCACATTACAATCTTATTTCAATGGAAAGTTATGAGCGGGGGCTCGCAACGCGGGCGCAGCCGTAGATCAAATTAGGGCGGAAATCGAGTGTCGTTTTGGGATGGAAATATCGCCCGGCAGTTGCGTTGAATAATAGATGCGATTAGGCGGCGGCCCGCCCGCCAAGGTGCACACACGCACGCAATGTTTATATTATATGTAATAAATACACCAGCGGCCGCTCTTGTTTATCGCGTAGTTGCGTGGCATAAGTGTATGCTGTAAATTCCCATCACCATTATGAAGCGCGCGCGCGCGTCCGCCGTCGCGACGATTCGCACTTAAATCTAAATTATCGACGCACGCCACCGAGGCGATGAATTCAAATATAACGCGCATTGTTATGCGCGTTATCGCAAATGGTGTTGTGTTACGATGTAAACTAACTCATCAGAGATAAACATATTATAACAGATGGCGATATTTTTTCCGATCACACACAGCCGAGCGAACAAGCGCAATGCGATCGGTTTTGACAGTGCGTCGCATTCTTATTGCCGCCGCGCAAGTTTAAGTACACACTAATTTGACACCGAAAGTAGACGGCGACCCCTCAGGAAGAAGCAGTGCGCTGATGCTATTGATGCTATGAGTATACTCTTGATATAGGCAAAAGTTTATCGACGTGATTCTGCATGAGAAAAGAAGTCCTTTCAAACTTTCCCGCGGGAGATAGCTGGCAACTTTTGCGGCGCGCCGATGAAGAGCCCCAGCCATCGTATCCTCCCACGCGCTGTGTGTATAAATTTATGCAGAAAGCGAGCGAGTGACAGTGGTCTGGCATTTTTGTCAGCCGACTCCCCATGTCGATGTGGCGCATGCAGCGGCACACGCAATTATCAATAATTGGCCATTTCGTCAATAAAACGTTGCGAATGGAATCGTTAAATGGTGCGGCACACCCAACGGATCGCAATGCGCGCTTGCAGAAAAAGTGCAAGTAACCGAACGCACCGAACGATGCGAGTGGCTTTCAAAGCGCGCTGACGATGAGCGTGAACGATCAGAGACCATAATAGCCAATGAAAGAAAACGGCATTGCGCGGCCGACGGCGTTTTTTTTTTTTTTTTGCTGTCCGCGGAAGAGGCTGGTAAGATTCGTTCAAGAGTGCGCGGCGTCGCACGGCCGCAATGAAAACCCATCTACCGTTAATAATAATTAAAATGGTTGGCGTTCGTGCGTACGCATCCACGCAACGCCTCACATAGCGTCCAACAACACACTATTTCCCAAAATAAACTCAAGGGTGCATTGCCATCAAGCAAAAATTAAAAATGATTGCAATCACTGGTTGCACACCTTCCAACTAACTCCGTTTCAGCGCAATCAAAGAGCAATTAATAGGGAGCGAGGGGAAAAAATTAAAGCGCCCCCGCCGAATGCGATGAATGAATGACACGCTGAATGAAATATGCGCGCGCCGTGCGCCCCCGGAGAAGAGGCAAACTTTTAAGACGCGGCTGTATCTTGATTAAGACAGTAAGTACTCAATTTCAGTTTCGCAGTTTTCATTTAACTTTTCAATTACACCTTGTCGCGTGCGCATTGCGCGCAAGACGCGGGCGCGAAATCAAAAAGTTCCGCAATCTTTTCGTGCACGCCGTCGCCATCGGCAGCGCGCTGCCGGCGATGCGCATCTTAATTCTTCATCGCGCATCGTTATCATCCCCTCCCGCCGTTGTTTATTCACGTTGCCCTCACTTGAATACGTTTCACGAGCGGCGCAATTAATGCGAAGCTGAATTGCAGTCCGTTAGATAAGTAGGTAAAATTAAAACTCTACATTTATGCGACGTCCAAAATTGATAGAATTGTGATGCTTAGTAATGTCAAAGGCAAATAAACTACTTTGCCTTATCACTGTGTAGTGAAGCAAAACATTTCAATCCAGCCGCATCCAATCATTCAGCGAACAGCTCGCTTGCTTCCTCATTGCCGCGCCTTGCGCTTGGCGACATTTTCATAACGCGCCACAATTAATTACACAAATATTTAACCCGCTGGCGCATCCAATTATAAAAACGCCCGCGACGCGTTCGATTGCCAATTACCTCTCGCCGTCGTCTCCATCGCAGTCCGTCGTCGTCCGCATAATTTTCGCAGCGCACACGTGTAAAAGCTGATTAATCATTGCCGGCCCCGATGATTTATCGAATAATGCAGCCCACTGTATTGAATTGGTGCACGACAACGACAACCAGTGATTGTCCGCCGCATCGCGGATAAAGGTATTACTTCTTCCGAGCGCCCGCGCGCCGCTGCGGCAGGTGATCACATATCTAATTAAATAAATATTTGTCGTTGACGAAACTGGCGCGCGTTCGCGCTCGCGTGCCGAGATGTCAGCTCGCATTTGCTCAACGCAAATAGCTAGCTGAAGGAAGATAGGCTGCCGATGTGTGTACCAAATGTAAATTCGTCCTCGCGTCAAATGCTCGATATTACTTATTTGCCATACGAAATTCATACGTCGCTACGGCTGGCTCCGGCTGGCTGGTTGGTTTCGAAATCTAAAACGGAAAACTGAATAATATCCGCGCGCCGCGGCTTTGAATGCGTGCGATCGTTGACGCCCGGGCGCCATACATAATGCAGGAGCAACACGCCAAGATCAATGTAAATTTTATGGAAATGCCGTCGCGTCGATTTTTAATAATTCCCATATATAAAATTGATGTTTACCGATTAGTTATCGGATCCGTCTGTCAGTCGTCGGACGCGTCGAAGCGGCAACGTTTTAAATTTTAATGCGGTTGCACCCAACAAATCGACTGCGTAGCGGATAAGGGTATTGTTTTTCCAAGGGTCCAGTCGTCGATAAAACCGTGCAATAAGCGCATCAATAACGCAATCTTTATGAAGCCTGTTGAGATGCGGCAGCGTTTCGATTTTCATTAAAGTCTCAGTGAGACACTAAACACCGACGCGGGAATTATTAATATTGGCCCGGAAGCCAATTTCGCGTTTTACAATTGCCATTGCGATCGCGCGCACATAAACAGCGCGTATAACTCCCGTCAACCAGTTGATTCGTGACATCTACTCGCTTGCGCGAATGTGTTTTCCACCCCCGCATCATCTTATCGCGAGACTGTTACCGCGCAGCGATTTTTAAGTACCACGTTCGGTGTGTGGGTGTTTTTCTTTGGCGATGCACTTGCAACTTTTCGATTCCCCACTTATCTTGCTTGCGCTGCGACTTTTCCAACGGAAGTGAGCATTTTATTACAGCAACTTCGTTTTGCTCCTTTTGCACAGTACACGTGTAATTAGGTTCGTAAGTATTTAGCAATTAATTCTCATATTTAATTAATTAAATAAACACTATTACGCGGCGTGCATGAATGACATTAACGAACGGCGAACGGCAAGAGTACATATTTAAATTAACTAACTATAGAATTTATAATATCCATACGGACAAGTCGCTCGTTAGGTTAGTTATTCAGGTTCGTTTCGCGTCGGCTTGCCCCATCTACTTCTTCTTCTTCTCCATCTCACATCCATCGACGCGCCTTCACGCGCGGCTTCTCATCATCATCATCATCGGTCGCAAAGATAACGACGCGTGGAAACACTGGGGACGGAGCACCGCGAAGAGGAAATTAACTTTATATATTTATCTATAATTGACAGCCAAACATAATTTCATCGGCTTATGATGATTTAGAATTGCGCGCGCGATCAAAAGTTGCGCGCATGAGAGATACACTCGTTCAATGTCAGGAAGGCGCATTCCGAACGCATGCGGATTTACAATAAGCCCATTGCGAAGAGTCACTCACGCATGATGCGCGCCTCAATCACGCGGTCGATAGTAGATAGCACATAATTCGATTCGAAAGTATATTTCTCGTCGTCGCCACCGCTAAATTGATGGCGATCCAATGCGTAAGCGCAACCGCAGCCGCACCGCGCGCAATGTGTACGTTCGCGGCAATTTGTGAATAATGTGCGCGAGTGTGTGGAATCATTAAGCGGTTCGTTATGATGCGCAGCGCACACCCAGCGAACCACTTGGAAAATCTATGCGAAATAATAAAACACGCCGGTGTGCCGGCCAAACATTCTACGAAATTTGCTATTGAGTTGGTGAAGGCACATCCACCCTCTTGTCGCCACTAAATCAGAATGCAATCACTTGTGCGATGCAAATATTAACTCGTGCTTAGCGCAACAATTTTCAAATTGCCACTTGTCGATAGCTTCGTTGAGCAAGCGTTGAGACTACTTGCAGTGGTGGAGCTGTAGAGATCGAGCGCATGACGCAGGAAAAAGAAAACACCCGGCTCGATAATGAAGCCGGCGTATTAGGAATGTGTATCCATACTCTTTGCTGCAAGTTGAGTACAGCCGCGACGAAGACATACTCGTACAGCGATTGTGTGATGCGCGAGAAGGAAGTGCATCGCATCGTTGTTCGGCTGGACGTTTAATTACTGGCCGTTTGTAAAGGCTGTGATTATACTCACTGTATGGGGACACCTCGTGAAGATCCGATCAAGAAGCGACCGATGATCACGACGACGACCAGCAGGATGATGATGGTCACACTAGACTTATTAAACGCGTCGCGGTTTTCAATTTACACCGTCGCAAGCTCGCGAACTCGCTCGCACTCATCACAAATCGCGTATCATGAATGACAACGTGAAGCTTTGACGACATTTGCGAATAAAATGTCTATTAGATTTAAAGTAAAATAAGGAGCGTAACGAAGGGAGTCTCAAAAAACTAGGTAAAATAAAGTATCGCTGCTATCGGCATCTATCGGCGGCTGCTTACGTACTAGCTGCTACCATCTTCCAACAAATCGCACTGCTCGTTGCGTTGCGTCGCCGGCATTTCGTAAGCACGCGTAATTTAACGCAAGCAAAGACAACAAATATTTGAACAATGTGACCCTTGCCTTCTGCCACTTGCGCGTCGTCTCCACAGGCGTCGCCGCCTTCCACCAACAGCAAAGGTGTAATTAATTAAACGTCAAAAACGTGCATAATTAACAGCGGAGCATCGTGGTAAGTAAATATAATACAAATTTATATTCAAATGGGAGAATTTCGCACGTCCGTCTCGTGAGCAAAGCGAAAATGATGGGCGCCAAAATTCAACCGATTTGGGCCCACCAACGACTTCTTCTTTATGAACTTGATTTCCTTCCGAAACGTGCCGGAATTAATCGGAAATTATTTATTTATTCAATTCATTCCGCGACGCCGGCGCGCTTCCTGCGCGAGGAGCGTAATGCAAAAATCGCAATGCAAATGTCGAATTGCAACGCGCACACAGAAAAAAAATGCGGAGGAGGGTGGAGTGAAGAAGACACGAGGAAAACAAACAGGAGGCGCAGCCTTTGAGCGATTTCGTCCTTTCGCTGTCGCCGTCGTTGGCTTCCATCCCGCGCACCCATCGCCTTTCTTATCTTTATCTCAATCATCATCTATTCGCCTTCTTTTTGCCGAATCCCCGCCGAATCCGGCGTCCTCCCTCATTATTCATATAGAAAAAAAATCAAAAGGCTTAAAGAGCGCGAAAGAGACGACACGACTGTGGCGTCGCGGCGGACATCAAACATCGCGTGAGCGAAAATCTAAACGAAGAGAAAAGCAGCCCATCTATTATATATAATATAACAACAAACGCTCGATGCGGAGAGGCGCCGGGCGCATGGGGGACAAAGAAGCGGCGAGCGCGGCGAGAAAAAAAGACGCTGAGGGCGAGTGCAACAAGGAAACCCGTCGCCTAATAAGAAATGGATTAAGTGCCGCGGCACGACGGGTGATGGCTGAGCGAATTAATGCCAGATATGCAAATCACGCGCGCGCCCGAAAACGCGCCCTCCTCTCGCTCCGCACCCCCCGCCCGCCCAACTTCCGCTTCTTCCGCGGGCGCAGATTGCGGAAAATAAAAAGCCCGGCCGGTCGTCGCCGATGGAAATTAGCGAAATACGAAGACGGCGGCGCGGGCCGGAAGCCATGCCAAAGGTATATACACCTTACCTAACCGTCACGACGCGGGCCGTGTTTAGAAATTGTAAATAAAGACCGACGAAAATTAATAAACACAACGAAAATTAATGAACTAAAGAATGAAAAATTCCGCTCCATTTCGCGGCAATTGCGTCGCGTCGCGTCGCGCACAGCGCCATGAACGGGGAACGAGATTTTAATAGGAAATAATAAATGCAGACGGCTTGGCTGGGGGTTGCGCGGCGCGGCAAATAAAAGGAGGAGATAGATGTACACGCGCGGGCGCCGCCCGTGCTTATTATATAATGTTGCAATAAATTCATCCATTCTTCCCGCGCTGTAGCTAAACTTTTAAGTTTTCCTTTTCACAATAACCGCGCGTTGCGCGCATTTGCTCCACTGTAAAATGGCTCGCACCGTTGAAATATGTAATACGCTGAAATGAAGGGCATTTCTCCCATCGTTAGTAAAGTCTTATTACAGTGATCATCCGCGACAATACTAGCAACTGTGCGTCTGCTTATTTTGCATTGTGATTGTCGGTTGTTGTTGCATTTGCTGATCGTGTATTTCGTGGCCGCTGTAATTTACTGCAATGTCCGAAAGTTTGGATATGGACCCAGTGCGAAACTTCCGAACACATTGCCGAAATTCGGATAGTTCGGTTTTTATCTATTGACCCAAACTTTCGCGCTGCGTGCGCGCACCCCCTACTAACCTACGTGTTTCGTGGGAAAGAAATCGATTATTCAGTCAGTTGGCATGGAATAGTGAAAAGTTCAGCGCTTTTCCTCGGCATGCTGACGTCACACATTGCAATTACTCATTAATCAAATAAACGCGTGCTGCGATGGAATTGTTCACGCGTATCGTTTCGCGGATAAGTTATTTATTCCTGTTGGATTGCGCGGTGGTTTTGTGTGGCTGCCTAAATAGGCGCCGATTACCTGGGAGCACGTGCAATATTCGACAGGCGGACGGACGGACGCGCGAACGAACCTACGCGTACGGCATTTTGTGCCGTTTTCTTGGATGCCAGCGGCAACGGCGGCACGTCATCGGCGTGTTAAAGTTCAACGCACTTGTGTGTATTTATATTTGTGTAAGTTTTCGAACGGTTATAAAAATTAATAGCTCACGCCGCGACTGTCAAATAAGACAGCGACCAGCGTCTCGTGACACGTATTCATCATGCTCTTCGTTTCTTTCGCCTTCGCCTTCGGGAATCGAGGTCTGTCAAATATGGGTTTCGATTAACGCGCGCGCGCGCGCACCATTGGGCGTTGGTGCATTTGAAACGAAATGGAACACAACATTACTACCGGTTGTTGCTTGATTTCACACCACCATGGAGATGACGACGACGAGATGCGAGAAGAAAGAGTTTCATGCACGCAATCGTCGAGTGTGCATGCTCCCCGCGACTATACTAGAGCAGCGAAGCGGAAAAACTGGTTTCGTTGCAAACTGCGAATGTTTTGCACGCACTTCCCACCCCAATTATCAGCAATATTACATTAAATTCCTTGCAATTTGTGCATGTTTATGAATCACCGATTGTAATTCGCATACCAACCGACCCAGCAGCGCAGAGAGCATGATAAATTGGTTATCTACTTTATGGGAAAATAAAAGTTTGCGTATCGGGTCTCATTGTTTGATTAAAACTCATTCCGGTATATATAAATTAAATTAACAGTCGCCGACGAACAGCTAGTAGCGAAAAAAGACCCACGCGCGCAAAATTTAAATTCGAAAAGTCCGAAACTTTAAATTGAAACAAAACCCCCGCTAATTTGCTCGAACGCGGAATACCAATTCCGCGCCAGTCTAGGCGGGGTCGCCCCTTGTCGTCCCCGCCGGATGTGTACCATATACCAAATGCGATAAATACACTTATCCGTGCCGGTTTTTCGCTATTTAATAAAAATACAACACGGAAGTTTTTTAGTCCCACCCGCTGCTTGGCATGCGCGCGCCGCTCGCGATAGTAAATAAACACACAATCCTGAATCAACACAACGGAAACGTTTGCAACCGTTTTTGGTCAGTCGGGCGCGCGCGGCGAGGCACGGCACGCGTGTGCATTTCGTATGCGGAAAATTTTCAAACGGAACAATGGAGAGGCGAGAGGCAGTGATTCAATTCAATCCCGGACAAAATAAAGCAGATTTGCCTACCGACTGAATGCATGTCGCTGCGTGCGTCGCGTGCGCAAAACAGGGCTGCTGTGTTGGCTGATAGAATAGTTTGTCAGAAATTCGACTTTCGCCGTCGATGAATAGCACCAGCGTGCACACGCGTTTGATCCTCTCTTGCGATATCGAAATTACACCGGATCGACGCGCGGTGCGTGTGCATACAAATATCGGCCTGTGTTCCGGGCGGCCGGCAAAGGGCATTCCGACAATCGAGTTTCGCCTAAACAAATACACGCACGCACGAATATACCCATGCTGATAGCAGAGGAGGGCAGCTGGCGGCAAGGCTGTGTCCTGCACTGGTTGCGCCGGGGGTGGAGTGTTAGAACAAATGTAACCGAAAGCGTTTGATCTCGTGCGGGCGATTTTTCCGCCCCGGAAAAAGAGTATCGCATTCCGTCGAGCGCTGCCGATAAAGCAGGCCGGGACAAGTGCAATTTGAATTGAAATGCACAAAGTTGCACAAGGCACGACCTAATCTATACGACAGTCTGCACACACACTGAACACATCGAACCTGGCCGCGAAAGTAAACGCGCGA
The DNA here is from genome assembly GCA_030264135.1 of Myllaena sp. GC000078. Lineage (NCBI taxonomy): Eukaryota > Metazoa > Arthropoda > Insecta > Coleoptera > Staphylinidae > Myllaena > Myllaena sp. GC000078. The sequence goes on from JARJDR010000884.1 coordinate 49,637, forward strand.
TTGCGCGCACACACTGGCACTGAGGTGGTGTTGTGTGGATGGACTGGAGTCGCGTCGCTCTGGCTTTTTGTTTCGTCTGCACACTGCGCTGGCGGCGTGTGCTCGCCGTCTCCATGCGGAGGTTGCGGCCTCCATGTGCGGCTGCTGGCTGCTGGCTGCCAACCGGTAACGGTATTCGTAAAAATTCTGTTAACCGGATATATTTCGATACTCGCGGCTTTTCTTCTTCGCGCTAATAATCCGAAGACGCATTGCGTAATGTCTCTTTCTCATCTGGGCGCCCGCGCGCTGTAGGGAATGAGAATCGATGCATAATTAATCCAGTTTGGAGGCTTGATTGTGACACCTTGTTGCTTAGGTGCCTAAATACTAAGTGTTAATTAAATATGCGTTTGCTCGCTTAGACTAATGAATTTTTAAATAACCGCAACACATAGTTTGGATTGTCGCGTTCAAATACGGCACTGCATATTAATTACGCAGCGTTTAGTCGCACAATCAAGATCACTTCACGCTCGGTTTGGCCGAAGATTATCGCCATCGGAAATGCGCCTATTCCTCACCAGGCCCAAAGCGATTACATTCCGGCTATTGAATTAAACGCGCCAACACGTCTTTGTTCTGTTTATTTTTATTCATAACACTGCAGCGCGAGTCGCACGTTCGATGGTGATGATGGCAGCAGTCGTATATAGGCCGGGACTAGTGCAATATTAGTTCAAAAAGACAAATATTGTCACGCATCACGGACTGTGTACAACTCTGTGGCAAGAATTATTTTTCCTCAGCATTTCGAATCATTACCAACCGTCGCCCCTCCCGAAGCAAACACGTGTTTGTTGTTCATGGGCACGTATCACCCGATTAATTGATGACTCAACCAGCATCTCGCGCTTAAATTGACCTAAGCGCATTCTCATCGACGCGGACGCAATGCGAAGTCGTCTCTTTGTGCTGCCAATTCGTTGTGGGCAATGAAATCTAGGTGGACCCAACAAAACGCATACGCAGCCGAAGTGATGCTGCGCGGCGCATTGTGGAGAAGTGCCGTTCGCGTGTGCGGAAGAGTCGCGCGCGGTATCATACGTAGGTATAGTAAGAGTGATTCAGAAATTGCCGTTACTACGGGGTCAACACAACCGCGAGATGCTTCTTGGCTCGCGCCGCAAGAAGACGAAGAGAAGCGTTTGCATGTTTGAGGCCGCGACGACGACGGCAATCGGGAACGTACCAACACACAGCTGGTCACTGCACTACGGGTCGTCGTCGTCGGCGGCGGCGGCGGCGGCGGCGGCGACGACGACGGCAGCAGCGCGTTGTTGTAAAAGGCGCGATCGCAAACTCTTCTCCCGGCAGCTGGAAGCGCGCACGTTCGTTCGCACGCACACAACCATCGTTTCGTTCATCGCGCGTTCGTTCATCTCGGGCGCTCCTCGCGAGCCGAAAGAACCTATATTTATCGAACGCCGCGCTACCAAAAAGGAATCGAAATTGATGGTGATGATGATCATCACGAGTGCGCCACCCTGGGGCGCAAAACTCCCCCGCCGCCAACCGCCGGTTTCAAAAGCAATTTCGGCTGCATTCTAAACTCGATCGAGTGTGAAAGAATGTGCAAGCAATGACTGACTAGAAACTCAATTGAATCTGATGCATGACTTCTGAATAATAGTATTCGGTGTGAAAAGTGTTAATTCGGGGGCGGCTTGGGCAGGCAAGTGGAGATTGGCGCAGCTAACGTTCACGGGGTACCATTAAAATTCAAAATGCGCAAAATTCAAAAACCCACTCACCCGTCTTGATGGCAAAACCTAGTATCCAAACTTTAGCACTTTAGCACTTGTTGACGGTGACTACTGGCGGTTGGATGCGAGATGGTATGCTGCGAACCGGCCGGCGAGCCGCGACTGCCACCTCTTCGCTGCCGCCGAATGCCATCCGACGATGCTGCCGCACACCAAATGTAAAACACGAAGGCTCAAAGAGCGCTGACGATGGAAGACTGACTGAGTTCCCTAGCCGGAGTACCTTTTATACTGCTGCTGGTATGGCCGGTGGTACGGTGCGTAGTAGGGATAAGCATCAGGTATTATGCGGCGCGCGGACAATGCGTGCGCGCTGCGTTGAGCCCCATGCGCGGCAGGGACGCAGCGCGCATACGGCTTTCTCGCACAAAAAAGGATCCAGGTGTTTTTTGAACAATGGGATGGATGGATGGTTGGATGGATGGATGGATTCCGGGGTACCTTCCACGGCAGTGGCAGCGGCAGCGGCGCTTGTGTGTGTGGCAGAGGTACTGGGATACGCATGCCACGGACCAGATTTGCAGGCATTCTACTTGGATGAAAGGGCATACCATCAAATCTGCGCATAATGGCAAACGGCGTCCCGCATTCAATAACTCTGATTTTCGGCGTGCGTACCCACCGCACTCATTGAATTGTACACGAAACGATGATGGCATGCAATGCCTTCCGACGACAGCGAATGCGCAAGAATCCATCCATCCCCATTCCGGTTGGCATGTGCCCTACGCTCGCGCACGCGGTTTTGTTAGTTTTCTAACTAGGCAAAGGACAAATGCGGCGATTCTCGGAATTCGTTGCGTGCCGAACTGGGGGCCGCCCGAAGTTTCCATTCAATCATCCGTGCGGTGCACCGAGAATCAATACGGAACGGCCCGAAAGTTGTCACTAACTCGATATCGCCAATATATCGACATGCGGAGAAGGTGCGCGTGTGGGGGATCACCCCCGAACGAACGCACGCACGCAACGCACGCGTGGACCATATTCGTTCTGGCATTAATGAATTTAATCCCTTGATGTGTTTGCTTTCGACGAAGTTTGCGCCCTATTTATTCAACTACCCGCTACTTTTGTGCGCCCTATTCGATTGTTCGCGGTAAACCAAATAAAATCGGCGAACGGGAATAAATCTTTTGCGCAAATCCACAGGCGCGCCCGCGAATATTTTCCTAAGAGAGAGAGAGAGTGGAGAGCAGAGACGGCCATGCATCGGTGGATATTATTTATTTAGCTGGTGTTTTCTTAGTGCAGTGCGCGCAAAAATTTGCGTAACAAGCCGCGTGCGATGGGAAAACGGTTGGAGATTTTTCTTCCACGCACAATAGGCCAGAGTCCCGCGTGTGGTACGAAATGCATGGCATGTAGCACACCATTATCACGAATTTGAACGACAATGCGGATTCATCTACCTGAGAAAAGGTTTCGGTCGCTGAAGGCGCATAAGGATGCTGTTGCTGCTGCTGCTGCTGCGCTACACAATCCTCAGCCAGAGAAGAATTGCATCGAATTTCATGTGTACTCCTTCGCTCGCTGGGCGCGTTTTGCGTGTAGGTATCTAGGGGTGGATGCTAAGATATCCGCTTGCGTGGCAATCGTGTTTCGTACCCAGGAACCGAGATTCCTCCAGCAATTGGCGAGCGTTCTCTCGCTCTCCCGCGTGTTTCACGTTTTGCACCTCATTGAGACATTCGACACGCGATGCGACAGAGGAAAAGGAATCGCAGTATGAAAGCGAACCGAATTCGGTGGCCAAAAGTGTCGCACCCGTGGGTTCCCCTTCGACCGGATCAGAAGCCGACAGCCGAATGCTCGTGTCAAATGTAAAAGAATCCCAAAAAGATAAAACGTGGCTTACTTCTCCTTTGTGCGCCCAACAAGCAAATAAAATGAAACGCATTGCGTGAGATTTATTTACATACACGCACCATTTTGTCAACGAAAAACAACAACATCAACAGTACGAGGGAAACAAATAACCCGCGAGCGCAAAGGGGTTGTCGCTATTGTCTTTCTGGCTGGCTTTCTTTTGCGCCGCGTGCCCAATTGCATTGTTTCCGCGGGTTATTGTTGGTGCGGGTGCATGTTGTGATCGGGCGGGCGTTGCCGGCACAGCGGATATGTTCGAATTGATCGCGGCGTGCAGTCCTAATTTCGAAATAATCACCCTTGGGGGCTTGTGTGTGTGTGGTGGTGGGATGCACCGCATCCGGCGGCCTCATTGGCGGCAGCACTCAATCAAGATGCCAAAAATCGAAGCGCCTGGCAGGCGGGTGTTGGCCAGGTTGGCCGGGTGCCCACCGGAGAGCATATGCGTGCGGCGCGGTGGTGAGCAGCAATCGAGAGAGCAAAGGCAAAAAAAAAAAAACAATTAAATGGTGAGCAGAGTGTCCAGCTGCCGTGTGTGCCACGTGTTTCCGGCACATCAGCGCGCCGCCACCGCACAGCGCCGCACAGGTGCCGTGTTCTCTCGGTTTGCTCCCGTAACCAACGCAATCTCGTCGGTCTCTCACCCGTATGCTCGCGATTGATAGCAGCTGCGATCAGCGAGATTCCGCACACATTCGGTATGCCGCACCGCCTGTAGCATGCGTGTTGCGAGCGGTTTTAATGAGCCATTCAATTTGTTTCGATTTTTCGGCGCTCTGTGTGAATACATGGGCAGACCACCAGATGCTTTTTTCGGGGCGGAAAACATGGCCCCGCGCAGCACGCGCCCAATCGATTCGGTCGCAAGATAAGGAAGTCAATCATTATCGTACCTTTTTCTTTAATGTGTGATCATATTCCGTGTGTGTGTGTGTGTGTGTGTGTGATATTTACGTAATCATCTTCCAAAAGTCGCCTGCCTTGTGTGCGCCGCGCATTTAAAAACTCATTAGGCTGGTTGACACATGTGCTGTGCGCGAGGACTAAAAACGAATCGCTCGATTGATCCGCGCACGGCAGATGGTGCGCGCACCTTGCAACCACTCGACAAATCTCGACCACCGCGCATTATTCCATCCTTTTCCGCATGCGGCGCCGCAGTTTTGCATGCGTGCGATAATTGAGCGAATGCTGCTCGAAAAGTCATCGGGTCGGCGCGCAAGGACAATACCGCAATGGGGTGTCGCACCATCGCACGGCACTGGCGTAAAGGGGAGCATGACCCTTTCTTTCCACGCACCACATCGAAAATATGTCGATGCCGAAATAAATTACGTGAATGGGCTTCCGGTGCGCGTTTTAAGAAGCAGCACCAGCAAGCAGACAGTCTATATGGCCGATGGCGGGTAAGGGTGGATAAACGATTTTTAACGTGCGTGCTGCGCGATGGGGCGATTAGTCTTGCAGAGAGAATGTGTGCATGCGTATGCGTGGATTTCGAAGAGGTCGGCCTTAAATGCCGACACACCTGGCGTAACGGTCCCGGATGGTGCTCCACGTCTACGAAGATGGTTAAAACGTCGTTTGCTTCAGCGTTGCGCGCGTCATTACTGGCAACCCTTTACCCGCAGCCCTCGGTCGAGAATTATTCCCGCAAATCTATAAGTTTTTAGGAACTCCAAGCACGACGACAGCTCGTCAACCTCTTGCGATGTAAGTATGCGCGCGAATGCGCTCCAAACAGTTGCCGTCAAGCTGATGCCCGCGTCGCACATTACGACGGTGTGTTTAACTTTATTATCGTCGTTTATTGCGCGCGACACAGCGGGAAACGCTCCTCACAAACACACACACACACACACACACACACACACAAGCATGCGCGTAGTCAAGCCAATGTCACCACCCCTGGTGCACAATGCAAGCGCGATTGCAATATGAAAACGGATAATTTACAATGGTCGTAAATCTCGATCGGCTCTTTCGTACGGCTGACGGATGGATGCGTGCTGCTGCTGCTGCTGCAGTACTACGCGTAACCCTCGCAAACACAATTTGGCTAAAAGTTAACGCGAAGGTAGAGAACGAACGAAGATTGTGCACAACGCACACCCGAACGCCGATATTTGGCGACTTATCGATCTTGTTCGCGCCGTTGTCGGATTCGAAAAGTTTTTCGCATTAACATAGAGTAATAAATAGGTGTACGACAATCCGCCACGCCTCGGGCGGTGTGCTTGACTTTTCCATTGTAGACGGCTTCGAGCATTATTTCGCAAGTTTCGGAATCAATGACGCCGCCAGCGCGGGGGTGGTTCTATATTTAACTTTTGGCGAAACGCAATAAGATTGTAAATCGGTTTGGTGGTATTTGCGCACAGCATGTCGCCGATGGTCGGCCTCTCACACTTTACACGGTGACGAATTGGGCGTTGATAATAAGTGATGACTCAATAATAAGTGTCAAATAGAGCGCATATGTGCGTACGTGTTTTCAACCGCGATAATCCCACTCACACGACGGCGACGGCGGCGATCATAATTTCAGCGATAATCGCGCGCCCAAAGCCGGACGACGCCCAAAGCCGACTTCGAGTTAGTCCGCACCGCGCGCCTAGTTGCGAGCGATTCGTAATTGAATTTGAAATTATTGGCTGCAGCGCGCGCGCGCGCGCACGCGTTTATTGCTAACTTTCCGCGATGAAAGCCGAAACCGGTGGATTTTGAGGGGCTTTATTTTATTTAATTGCGTTTTCAGCGGATACACACTTGGCGCGTGGCGGGCGGCGACGGCCTGCACCGCCACCGCCATCGCCGCCGCCGCCGTCATCGTCCGTTGGCCTTGCCTCGTCGCTTGTGCTTCTGCTTTTATTACCCGAGGTTTTTGGAAGTAGTAAATCATTATGATTGCAACTCAAACATTATTTACGAGCGCGTTTTATTACGTTATAAGATATTATAATAAATTGTACGGTTGGTCCTTGTTTCTAACGAACAAGTGTATTACGGCTAGGCTAGTGATGTAGTGGTTGCGGAGAAAAGTTAATCATCCCCAGAAATCGCGCCGCTCAATTGAAAACAAACGAAAAAAAAAAACTTGTGGCGGCAATAATAATTAGAACTAATGAAACAAACCGGGTGGATGGCATGATTCCGAAGCGAATTTGGATCATTGAACTTCTTTCCGCACACGCATCGCGCGCACACCCTGTGTGTCTCTGTCTATAGATAGATAATGGATGCTGGAAGCGAGCGAGTCCCTCCCATCGGCTGTTGTAATCTGCTGTGTCGCGTAATCTTCGTAAGCGCGACGACACTTGGACCGAAACCCATAAATCACGCGGTAAAACTTATCAAGCGCCACTACTACCCCCTGACGCGGGCGCAGCTTCGTTAGTGATGGTGTGTGTGTGTGTGTGTGTGTGCCATTCAAACACTGGTCCTCTCGCCGCCACCACGCCGCGCCGCCTCCGCCCGGCGACATCATGTCACGCATCCAATATGCGTGCGCACGCCAGCGGATTATAAAGTGCGCATATCCACCGGCGAAAACTGATTAACAACAAAATCTTAAACCTAACCACCGCCAACCGTGGGCGTGAGAACATTAGATTCCGTTCCAACCGCCGACATATCACTTCCCCATACACAAGGTCGTGCGAGATGCAAACACCGTCACTCGTTCATTTCCGCGTGCAAAGTTTCAGCGATCATCGATAATAATTGGCCATTAGGGCGGCTTGGTGAACGTTGCTGGGCGCGAGGCGCATTAATGCGCCGCGCATAATTTCGCCGGTATGCGTTGCTTCCGCAACACATCACCAGTATGCAGCGACGAACGCGACGCGGTGAAGAGCGAACGGGGTGGATGTAAGATGTAAGCTTACGGGCCGCTTCTTACGCGGAACATCGCGCATGCCGCCCCGCCTGCCTTCTCACGGCGTACACCCCGTGGTGAAGTCGTTATTATACATGACTTAACCTCTGGAATTTCGCCACTCATGCGATCCCCGCTCGCTCCTCGGGACATTGGCGGTTGGTGGGCGGGATGGGCACGTAGTACGCGGCGTAAGTGCGCCAACGCTTATTCGTCGCTAAACGCAACAGCAAATCCAACGTTCACGGCGCATTTTATGTTCTTTCGCAAAATTTCAGATTGCGCACGGCCAATGAAAGCCTCTTAGTGAAAGCTGACGAAACCGAAAAAAGCTTATGCGCAAGATTAAGATATTACGGCCGATATGGCACGCACGCACGCACGCACCGGGCGTCGCACACGCCCGTCTAGTTTGCATCAGCGGCGATGCTGTGAGGGTGGGTGGGTGGGTGGTTTGGTGGACGATGATCTGCGGCGTGTGCGCAAGCTCGCTCACCCATCACGTTAATGCTAACAACGTGGTTGGGGGGCGCGGGCGCGATTGCTGAGATCGCAAACGGCTTAGGCGTGCCGAGCGCCGAGTAGAATTCGCAAAGCTGCGACTTAGAACTACCACACGCGCCGCATTGCACTTGTTAATAATATCTCCCAGTATCGAGGATGATTGTATGGCGATATGTTTAGAATTCGCAGCAGTTCCGCACGTTGGCAGTTGGTATAGTTAAATTCGGTGCATACTACCTGCCGCTGAGGCTTCTCGGCAACCACTACTCTCGACAGCAATTTCCGACATTTTTATATGCACATCATTTACCTACCTATGCCACGTTGTGAGCATCTTGACTTGACTCTTCCAAAAAGCTGGCAACATTCAGGGGGGCGACTTTATGACCCAACTGCCCATATGCCTCGCTCGGCCGGACAATTACGATGATTGACTTTGAATTGCATCATATTTTATTAACGTTCGCAATTCGGGATGGACGAGAGTGCAAGTATGCTATATGAGCGCAATAAATCGAAACTCGAATTTATTAGTATACGAGCGACGAGGAGTGAACGCGGCGGAAGGGGATATATAACCAGAGCACATGCACTGTTAAAGTGCGATTTTATTAGCACAATTCGATGCTTCCCAGAACGGGCGGGAACATTTGCGTTCAAATAGAGCGGCCGGCTTGGGAATGGACGAGAGGGGGGTACTTCCGTCGCCATTGAAAATTAACGGAAGTCCCATTGCGCAGGCTGATTATATAATGCATTTTTCGGCACGAAGCGAGCGAAGAACAAAAACGCTAACAGCGTCGTTGAGTGCATCGCGTGCACAAGCAACTTGTAGCGCTCTCGCGGGTGGCAGATGCAAGTCAGGGCCGTACTCGTGCGTAATAGCGCACTAAAATGCGTCGAGTGCGACAGGCAGACCGGCCCGACGAACACATGCGCCCACTTGTTTGAGCCGATTAAAATGACTTTTATGTTTTTTTTTTCTCTCGAAGAGTGTTTGTTGGTGCGTGCAGGCGCGCTTGTTTACTACGGCACGCGCACACCTGCGCCCGCTGTCCACCCGGCACGCGCGCTTGCGCTCACTGCCCAGCGCTCAACGCGATAAATGATAATTGTCGCTGCACGCGCTCACGATGCACACCCAAACCTTGATAATGAACTCTTTCCACTCTTCTTCGTATTGCCGGAAGTCGGAAGCTAAATGCAAGTGCGCCGACCGAACGGGGGGCCCATGGCGACGAATGTTGGAGCGCGGCTTATTTTGGCTCTGTTTCTTCGTGTGCGCCCTTTTTCTTAGCGCCCGCTCATTACGCCGTTTCCGACGGCTGTTGCTGGGGTGGTGCGTGCGCGTGCTACACCCCCGATCGGCTTTCGGCGGTCTGGCCGCTTTCTTTTTCTGCGCTCCTCAATCTCCTTGGACTCCAGGAACGAGGGGGAAAGTTTGATGATGTGTATTTGTCTCGGGTGCCGAACCTCCACAGCGCGCCGCGCTGGATGGTTTTTCGAGGATTATTTGAGTTTCAAAGTGAAATTAGGAATTTAATTGGCTCTGTTTACTGGCAAACGAGCGTCCTCGCGCGTATCCCGTCCTCCTTCTTCTTACCCCCTCCGGCCGGCAAACAATCATAATCATAATTGGCGAGATCGCACGCGCGCGCAAAGTTTCTTTTTTGTTTCGTGTAGTTTGCGCAATAACGCCCACCCCTCATTTGCAAGTCTCACGTGCGCAGAATCTTTTGATTAGATGTCTTGCATTGGAGAGAGCATTATTACATCGCACCTGAATGGAGTGTGATTTGCTAGTAATAAGCAAACTTGTTAAAAACACTTATTACGCAAAATAAGCATTCTTTGAGTGTAGTACTTTAGTATAAGACAAAAGAAGCAGCAAGAAAGAGGTCGAGAGCAAGAGCGCTCCTATTGATTTTCGAAATAAAGCCGGCAACGAATGGTTGGGTTGATTTGGATCGCGCGCGCAATCGCACACAATAAAAATAAGCACGTAGTTAAGTCGAAGACATCCGGGTGACGGCGCGCGGCGCATGATCATGACAGTGCGCCCGTGCGTTCGTTCGTTCGTTCGCTCGAAAGACCTTTCTCTGCCCATCATCTACCTGGAGGCCTCCGAAAGCCGCGCGCACCAGGAACGGAACGCGCCCGTCGTGCCGGCCGACGCAAGAAGAGACATGTGCAGGGTGCACCTGGCCCAACAGCTGCCCGAAGCAGCCGGCACGCGGGCGCACAAAGAAATTTACCACCACCTTTTGCTCGGCGTTGCCCATGCGTTCCTCTCTTGTAAAGTACGCATGCATGCGTGTGCGTGCGCGCGCGTCTTCTTATGATCGGACGAAAACAACCTTCGGCGTCGTCGTCGGCAAGCTGGGGTCTCCGCAACAACCACCCAAATGGAACACATGCCCATGGCCTCGGCATGTGCGCGACTCGAGCGCGCGTGTAGCCAACGCATTCAACGATTTCAACAAAACACATCCGCGCTTTCATTGCCAAAGGTATATCAACCGACATTATTTTGGGCGAGCACGAGCTAGCAAGCTTGCGCGCGGGGCGGCGGCGAAGGAAACGAAAAAGTGTTTTTGGAGCCGGCTGCCTTTGGCCCGCGCTATCTTGGATGATTTATATCTGCACACCAATTCAATTGACATATTCAATGCACTTTGAGTACTTGGAATGGTTTTGTAAATACACATACTTCTGCTATTTGCATATTATTTTAAACGCGTTTGGAAGAAATGTTCACACGACAAAACCCACGCGTATTACCAGTAGTTATGTAATTCGAGCAACGATAACTCGGTTTATTATTGCTATGCTTAAGATATTGGCAATTGGGAGTCAGTTGCAAATTCTGGCTAACAATAATAGAAATTATCAAGCCAGGGAAATTACGATTGCATAAACAAGTTGATAACGAGCCGGCATAGTTTCGTTTTTCAACGCTAGTGTTTTGTCAAAGCGATTGCGAGCGCACAGCGCGACGACTTGTAAACAAGACGACGACGAGCTGGGTGCAATTTCCATCTCGTATTCCTTTGCGCGCAAAGATAACTCGCGCTCGCATTGTAAGGCAACACCGTATGAAATTTTACATGTCATAAAGTCGAACGTTTAATTGTTATGCGTCGCGACGCCCGACGCCCGCGAGTAATGTGATGTAATGCGCGGCAGTCAAGATGCGCGCGCTTGCTGTCTGCTTAATTATGCACCACTCATTGATTCGCTTCTTAAGTTTATTATATGCGCTGCGGAATGAATGCTTTCACCACTCTAATTGGCTTTATCAACTCGCGTGCGAAAATATTGCTCACGTCGCCGGCAACTATTCATTATTCACGTGCGCTGCCGGCATCTTGCGCATAACTTTCAAGTGCGGTGGACCATTTCGTTTACATGCATAAAATATCCAACTTTTTGCTTTTGTGATAACATTCTTTTAATTAAATACTTGCTTGTATATGCGTCGCATTGATAAGAAGGCGCGCGTAAAGCAAACCGAAATGAATATAATTTTCGTAAAATCGCCGCCGCCTACCACCACTAGGTGGCTAGGAGCGCCCCACGCACCTACTTACGCTTACAACCCCCGGCGCTGCGCGTCGCGGCGCCTTTCAACCCACCCGCCGCGCCAATGTGGTGTTGCAATGCACCCCCGGCACTCGCTTGGGCCCACTCGTCGGCCTCGTTTCGTTTGAGCACAAGCTTCCAGGAGGCAAATTCAGACGTCGTGCAACGGCGTCGATGACTTTCGCGAAGCCAGCAACCTCTCATCCTCCTCAGGCGTGGTGCAAATACACCGAGTGTTGCTAATGAAAATTCTTTGTCGTAATTTTGCTTGCGCATGTTCCAAAATTGACGTCGCACATCGCGACCGCCGCGAATGAAGTTTTTAATTAAAAAAGGTCCGCGACGACGACGACGTCTCACACCCGGCAGCTTGATGGTGACGTTAAGGATATGTGAGGATATCATAATGGCAATAGACTTCCTTCCGCCAGGCTGGGAAGGGGTGCTTCTGGTGGCAGTTTGCAAGAGAGCGGCTATAAGTTTCAGTGATTATGTTGTGTCAGAAAACAATATTAAGCGGAAGTTTGCGACTCGTGGAGGCGATGGGGTGGTGATAGTCGTCGTCGTCGTCGTCGTCGTCGTCGCGACGCGTCGTAGGGAAAGAATAAGTTCCGTGTGGTCGCCCCCTTGCGCCGTGGCTGCTGATGGCCGCGATGCGACGTAAACTATGAAACTATAATCATAAACAAGTATAGTTTAATAAGGCGAGTTAATTATTTATACCGACGACGCCCCATGCTAGTTGAAACAAGTCACATGAGTCTGTGCGCAACGCGCAATGTGAATTTATGTGTTTCATTATATGCCTTCTTGACGTCGCTTCGTTTTTATCTACGATATAAATAATGCATTTTTGCATTGCTGGCAAAAAATAAGCATGTTTTCATTTGATTACACAAAATTTGCGAAATGCCTTTATGTGACGAATGTGGAATTTATTCATTGTTTATATATCATATCTGCGTTCGCATGCCCGAATATTTAATTAGTAACTTGATTCATTTCGCGTGCTATGCAAAACAATGGAAATGAAATAAAGAAAGATAGCAACAAATGTGACTGTGCATTTCTAAGCAAATAATTAAGGAATCATTCGTTTTAAGTTACAAATAACATACTTATCATATTAAGCAGAAGTAATTAGGAAGCGGAGACTCGCAGAAACAAATTTATATCAAATATTTATTTATAATTCGAACGATATATGATATAGTTTGCACTTTGCACGGCTGCCACTTTTTTGGCAGCACCTGCCGGATGGACTTGCATGAGTGAGCAACGCGGCTCGGAGTTAAGTCGCTGACGCATCGGCTCACGCATTTGACCAATTCAATTCAATATTACCATATATGGCAGAAGCGGGCGTGTGCATAAGGTGAAGTGGGGATTGAAGCGGTTTTAGCTAATTGTAAGTTCAACTTAAACATTTCATTATGTTACAATACAATTGGGATAAACTTGGTCAATATCGATCTTGCCCCGTTTGCGATCTTACCCCGCTTCACTTTATATCATTTGGCACGTCCATCCGTATGCATATTAATGACAACTAAAACAATATTTATAAGATTATAAAACGGTCGCATTATATTTCATTAGCGTCGTTACAACTAACAGGGATTGGATTTTGTTTTCGTTGCAACGAATTTCGTGGTGCGCTAAAGAAGAGTTTGGTTCGCGTCGCCAGGTGGCCCTTTGCTGAAGAACCTCTTCGGTCGGGTGGCAGTATAATGCTTCGTACACAATGCCTTCGTTCCCCGTTATTGCGTGCGCCCCAAAGGAGATCCTGTTTCCTCTTCATGACGACGACGACGACGACGACGTACTTTCCTACCGCGAAGCCGCACCACTCGGCCGACTTGATCATCATCATCATCATCATCGTCGTCGTCAGCCGGCCGTTTGCGTGCGTGTCGTGCGTGCATGCTGGCTGGCTGGCGTAGCCCTTCCTTTCTCTTGTTTGTTTGCCCTGCATAAACACCTTTGCATGCGAGCAAACACCATCCCAACTTTCCTTCCTTCGGTTATTACTAATTATCCCACGCGGTTTTTTTTCCTTCTGCGGCAATCGAAAAAATAATTCCTTCTCCCTCATTCCTAAAAATTGCGTATCGGTCACATGTTTTTATAATTAGAAACGATGCCCGCTAGCGTTTGCATGTTGTTCCTTTCGTGTCGCCTGCAAACACCCGCGTGAAGATGGCTAAAAAACAAAATTGATATTATAAAGAAGTGTAATTAAAAAACGAAGAGCGAATGAATGCTGCAGGAAACGCCTGCGAGTAAAACGGAGGGAAGGGCCAACAGCAAAGAAAAACGCAGCGGCCAACGAAGAAAATTAATAACGCGCGAATAAAAAGACGTTCGACCGGAATGAAGGGCGAGAAAAAGAAAACATAACCACTGGCTGGCTGGCTGGCGGGTTGGCGTGCGCTATGAAGGAAGGTGCTTCGGGACACACAAAACGGCCCGCCGCCGGCCGTGGGAAAAGCTCGAAAATGGGAAAACGTGTTTTTCGAATGTGCTTTTCCCTCGTTTCGGGCGCCAGTTTAAGTGTTCAAATCGTGTGTAAACACACAGCTGCCATCCGCATTCGGGAGCTAATGAAGAGCATCGAGCTGCGCTGCGCTTAAACGGTGTAAATGTTTTTTTGATTGATTATGATTTATCATTGCGTGCGCGCGCCTTGCGAATGGTCCAACTATTAGCTGTATTTATTTACACATCAACGCCTAGGCGCGTCTGACTTTGAGCGCTCAACGATGCCTATATTCGATTGGATCGGTATTAATTCATTAATTTCGTACGGCTATAATGTTTTTTTACTTGTTATTGCTTTTCTGTTTCCTTCGCCGCCATCGCATTATAATTCGCATTATTCATGCACTTTATAAAATTAGATTTCTTTTCTATTACGTACCTGCATGTTCTATAGCCGTGTCGCATCTTTACAGCCGAGGCTGGGGCATTCATTCATTCATTCGTGCGCACTCTTAATATATTTTTTGTCCGAAGGACATTTTTCATATTTGGTTACAGTTGTGTGTTGCGTTTTATTTTATTTTCTTTTTTGTCGGCATCTTCTTCTTCTGCTTCTTCTTCGTCGTCAGGCAGGCGTCTTTTGTTGATCGGCCGGCCGCGTCGACATCCTAAAAGTTTTCATTGTATTGAGGAGCACTTCCGATGTCGTCCGACGACCGCCTTTAGAAAAATCTCTCGACATGCACGGCAGCTGTACTTTTGTCGTTTATGCAAATAAGGCGCGCGCGCGTCCGTACTGGTCCGTACAAAAGCGTACGCAGTCGCGCTGGGTAGGAAGGAAGAAGAGTACGCGGCCGCCGGCAAGACGAAGCCGCGTGCGCTCTTCAAAACGATGTGTTTCGACATATCGTCCATGAGCGAGCGCCCTACGGCTTCTTCCATCACGCGCTTAGCAAACAATATTTTTGTGCCGTATATGTTTTGCTTGGTTCACAGCGCCGCGCCGGCAGCGTTCGGTGATGGCTCTAACATGATTAGAAGTGGAACCCCTTCTCAATTATAGTTTTTGTTTATGCGCGCGGCAAATTAGGATAGCGACACCGCGCACCGGTTAAAGATTCGACGATACCAAACAATTTACGAGCGATAAATTCAACGTTAATCAAAACGTTAATCGTATTCAAATTTATTTTAATTGCGTTGCGCCACGACGCGACAAGGCACGAGCGCGCACGCGACGCAGAAGAAACAATTAATTCAATTAGCACAGGCAGGGGCGCCCCGACTTCCGAAATGAATTCAATTTTCGATTTTGCTTCCCGCTTACCCCCCTCCCCCCCCCCCCACCCCCCCCCCCCCCCCCCCCCCCCCCCCCCCCCCCCCCCCCCCCACGACCCCTCCCCCCCCCCCACCACACAACAAAC